>JAQGBB010000858.1:0-16107 GCA_034691745.1 Prismatolaimus dolichurus
CTTCAGTAAAACGGAGTAAAGTTTTGAGAGATGATCGATTGCGGGTTGTCACGTAATCGAGCGAAATACCAAACACTAAACTGCAATTTGTTATGGTTGAGAGCAATATAGAAATTTTACGAAGTAGAAGCTCAGAAGGAATAGAGAAACCGTTGGAAAAACGATAAAAAATATGCAAACTCCTGAGGTGTAGAAAACAAAAATATGGGCAAAAATAGAAAACCTTCCGGAAAATTTGAAAAAAAAAATCGCAGCTAAAAAATAAAAAAAATGGTAAAAATGTTGAAAAAGCGCAAAAAATATTGAAAATGCCAGGTATGTAGGGAAAAAAATGCAAACTCGCTATCTCTACAATTGGGGGCCAAGACTAGTAAGCTGACCTAAATCTCTGAAAATCCTACAGACATTCTTATGGCAAAATTCGCAGAAAAATCCGCTTACTTTCGCTTATACTCGGCAAGATCCTCCTGGAGGCGCGCGATCTGCACCTCGATGTCGGCCTTATTCTTCGCCGTCTCGTCGATCAGCTTTCGCGCGTCGGCGAGCTCGCCCTCGTACATCTGCTTGATCGACGACGTGTCCTTGCCCCAGCGGCCGCGCAGCGTCTCGAGGTCGGTCGAGAGCTTGCGGTTCTGCGCCTCAAGGAAGCGCACCTTCTCGATGTAGCTCGCGAGACGGTCGTTCAGGTCTTGCATGTCCTTCTTCTCGCGCTCACGTGACTCGAGGATCGCGGTCGCCGCCGTCGACGAGAACGCCGGCGACATGCCCGACATCTGCGTGCTGCCCATCTCGGTGGTGATCTTGAGCACCCGACCGCCCGTCTGACCGCTCGCGGTCTCACGCGAGAACGACTTTCGCGTGAACGTCTCGCGTGGACCGATCGTCGACTTGTACTCACTCTCGAACTCCATTGTCTTCGCGGGAGTTGGATTTGGCGCGGGAGCGGCGGCTGGCGTTGGTGCTGGACTAAATCGTTAATGCGAAAATGGTCTTCTTCAATTCAGTCTTACAGTTCACTGAAAATGACACCTAGTAGTCGCGATGAAAGTTAAAAGTGGGTGCAGTAGAAAACACGTCCGCGGGTTGTGCCAGCCGGAAGAAAATTTTGACGAAAAAATCAATTGTTGAGATTTTGCTTTCAAAAAATGCCTTTTCTAGGGCAAAAAATTGCGTTAGAAAACACTTATTTTAAAACACCAAGAAATCCGTAATTTTCTTAAAAAAACTTGCAACTGGGGGGGAAAGTTAGAGACAAACGATCAAAAAGCTCGTTGGCAGAAAACGCATCCGCTAGATAGCCAGAATTTTTCAACAAAAATCAACAGCGAAAAATATAAAAATCGATTTTTCTGAAAAATATTTTTTTAATTCGATTCTTTTTCGTGTGAAAAGGCGTTCTCGAAAACACCTAAAAATCTCTAATTTTCTCTCTCGGTTCGTTCATCGCAAAAATGACACATTCTCAAAGTATTCTCTTCGAAGAACGTCGCCGTCTCGAAAGATGACATTATGACAGGCGTATTGATGTCGCTGCGGCGAAAATTGTTTACACCCCGACGTTCTCTCTCTACCTTGAGTCAGTCGTAGGAGTCGCTGCAGGACGCTGCTGCGCGGGAGCTGGCGACGAAGTTTTCGAGACTGACGTTCGACTAGTTGTTGTCGTTTTAACTTGATCGGCCTGCATTTTCGGTCGTCGCTAAAGCCTCTCCGATCGTCGCAATCGCACGTTCGACAGAAACGAGTTTGCGCTGGGTACCCACACGAGAGAGTTGTTTGATCTAGAGAGGTTCGAAGCGCGATGAAAAACTTTGAGAAGCAAACAAACTTCTTTCGACTAAATGGTGAGAATTTGAAGGGAGCATCCGGAACCGGCCGACATTAAACGGGAGGCACCGATCGAGAGAAAGAAAGTGTCGCGATCTTTTTTTCGGGGACACGTACGTCTCCCTATTGCTTGTGTACACAGTTAGCACAAAAGTTGACGCCATTTTTGCGGACCGTACGTGAGGGCTGTAAAAGTGGCTTTATCGCTCTTTCTGTGTGCGTGGGACGTGGATGGTAAAAGCTGTGTTAGCTTTCGCGATAAAGCTTCGGCATAGAAGCAGTTTATTGACCCGTTAATGCTTTGCTTTGCAACCTTCGCACTTGGAGATTAGCATTTGTACAGCTCATAGTACGTACTGTTTGTTAGCTGAACAAAGTGAGCTGGCTCCGTTCGGGTGTGGCTAGAGCAGGCGTACAGGCTAGGTGTTCTGCTGACACTAAAGGAGCATAGCCAGGAACGAAAATTTCTGGCGAAACAATGTCGAACTGGGTGAGTAGTGTTATAGCTCCTGCTACACGGGATTATTCATTTCTGGTATCATCGGAAAAAGTCGAGAGAATGAATCATTAACCATTAACCTTTTGCCCATTTTGGCTCAGAATTTTTTCAAAATGCTGCTAGCTCTTTTGGAGTTGCAAAAAGTCGTTGGAACTATTTAAACAACTTGAAACGTTGAAGTGCTAATAGAGAAGAGAAAACAAGAGAAAATAGGCGACGCAACTGCTCCTGCAGAAACTCCTCCCACTTTGGTGCGTCTCATGTGGAAAAAGTAAACGTCCGCGCTGTTCCATTGGACGAAATTTACGTCAGAGCAATTTCGCTTTTTGTTCTGTTTATCGCTGGTACGCGTGTAGGGAAAAACCCGCCGATTTCTCGTTTCATCCACCGCTGGTAAAGCGCCCGCTCATTTTCTAATGATCTTCTGCCTAAGCCGTTCATTGATGATCTTCATTTAACAAGACCGTGGAAAACACATTCTCGTCCGTGCCGAACAGCATCAATGAGAACGGTTTTAATCAAAAGTGCTTCCACCGAAGTCTCGACTTCAACGCGGCTTCGAAGGACACTGACGCTACGAACGCAGCTCGCTACGCGATGATCAGTCACCTCGAGCCCATTTTACAGGCGATCCACGCCGAGCTAAAAATTACCGCTTTTTCCTGCATTTAACGTCATTCGACGTCGCATCATGGGCGCATTGCACTAAACACAGCGTCAAAGTGCCACGTACATCGACTGGCTTAAATCCGAGAATTTACGGCATTACGAAGATGGAAGACGACGATGAGAGAATGAGGTTGTCAACGACTGGAAGTTCGCCGTGATGTGAGTAGAGATATTCGATGAGGTGTAGATAAATCGCTGCAATTTTTTTACTTTAGTTCGTGAATTGTCGTTCGTTCTTTGACTTCACGGTGCTCATGCTGATAACTGATCCTTTGTTCTTCGTTCTTCGCGTGTGTGTCTGTGTGTGCATGTCTCTCTCATCGGCATAAGCGAACCTGTCGATTTTCTCACCATTCTCTTGGTCGCTCTCATCGCTTTCCCAATCGCGAAGCTTCGGCGTTTGCACCTGGTTCTTCGCCGCACTGCGGCTCTCTCATCCGCGTCTACAAACGCTGACTGCGCGCCTCTTCTTTCCTCCTCGTCCTGTCAATACTTTGGCATCCTGCATGGAGCGCAACGAAATATAAAGGATTAGCTAAGTGGTCATATAAAGAATAGCTAAGTGGTCACATAAATAGCACAATAAAAGCAAGAACTGCGTTTCTTGCACACACTGTTTTGAATAGTATTCGAGTATTATAGTGTATTATGTGCTGCTACATGAACGCTCGCGACGCTCCTGTGCTCCGACGAACTGAGCTGCTCTGAGACAGGTTCAACGTTTCCGCTGTGGAATCAGCAGCGTGTAGCAAATAGCTCAAGTTGCGTTCGATTGCTCGAAATCGACTTTCGTAATCAGCTCTCTCTTGCACTACTTGTTCCGATTTGCACCGACGTTGAACGATTTTGCAAATGTGGCGAAAGCCGAAGACGGGGAGGTGAACGAGCGCCGCGAAAGAAAGACCGAGGTAGAGTCCAAGCGATCCACAAAACGCAGAGAGATAATCGTCGAAGGACATTTGCGTCACGTCTTCGACAAAAATTGTTGTCGGACAAGTCTTCGACAAAAATTGAAAATGAGAATGACTCAACGGTGAGTGAAACTAGCGACGTCGCATGGTTTCTTGAACTTTGAGTTATTCGTGTGGAGTGTGCAAAAGTTCGTACTTGACAACTCGGCAGATTCGCAGAACAGTGTTTACTACAGTTATCTCCAAAGCCGCTCGCGACGCCTCGACAAGCGAGAAGAACATCAAAGAGCGGCTTAAAGTTCATGCCGTTCGAGTTGTTTGTCACGTGATCGGCTGGGCAGCTCGTGATTGGTTGGCGCGCGATCTTGCTTCGCCAACGATTGGTCGGAAGCAAGAAAGGCCAACAGTTAGCACATTGAAGAAATATGCCCGCCAGGCACGTCGCAAAACAGTTCTGAAAATGTTCGTGTCGGCATGGATGCTTTGACATTTCCATCTTCTGAAACATCGCCACCGGTCGAACGGCGATAATTATTGACTGTGGTGTATCCGCCTCGATCACGTGACGGATCGGAGCGTCGTCGCTCGGCTTGTTCATAAAACTGTTGTCGGCGCCGCTGATGTCAACTTTGAGATATGCGACGGCATTGTGTCTGAATTCGATGTCGATTTTGTGCTGCCAATTGGTCGAGTGGAATATCGCCGCCTTTGTGTGAGTCACAAGCGAGAAACTGTTCAGATTCGCGTTGCTGATGTGATGCTTAGGCTTAGGCTATTGCAAACGTTTGCAAAACTCGATTGGCCTGGCTGCTTGACAAGAACGCTAAGCTGCTTGCAGTGATAGATAGCCGTCGCCATTTTGAGGTCAATCGTGAAAATATTTTTTAGCTGCTACAAATCGTACATTTCCTCTAGAAACGAAGGAATCTGCTTCGCGGGCCAACTGCTGCGAACGCTGAAATTCCAAGGATGGCTCCAAAGTGCGCCCCACTCAATTTTCTGAATTTCATCTAGCAAATACGTACCAAACAAATAGCGTTTTCTGCTTCTCACATGCGACATCTATTCAATATTCTGTAAAAGTTTTCTTTCGATATGTTTGTCTAGAAATTGTAAATGATGCAACTAAGTAACAAGTTTTGTTGCTCGCTTTGCTAGAGGCTTTTTGTACTTTCTCATACGTTTGCTTAGAAATTGAAAGCGATGGAAAGAAATAGGAATTTTGTTTCTAGTATGCGGTGTAAAATACAAATTTATTCTGCGAAAACAGACTTATAGTTGTCGAAGAGTTTTCTTTTTAAAAGTTTTCAAAGCACGCACTGGATTTTACAGCTAATCAAGATTAAATCAAACGTAGCTCTATTTTTGTACCAGACACGGAGCGCACGAAGTGCGTGTGGAATAAGGGGGTATTACTGGTCGTATTTGGATTATCTCCCATATCCCCTTATCCCTGTTATTTTTAGTGATCCGGTGGGGAGTTAAAAACAAATGTTTGCATTTTCAGATATTTTTACGCTGGGATGCACTTCGACTTTTTATGCACAATTTCTTTACCCACTTCCTCGGTTCCTGAGACTTCGATCCCGCAGAAAAATTTTGCTGGAAACACTGCTATAGTAAGGATTTCTGTTATGGGAAAAGCTCTGAAAGCCAGGAACACATACAACGGCTATGTTTAGCTCAGTTTAATAGAAGGCGTGTAAACGTTACTGCGTTAAATACATAGAATGATTCTAATCAATGAAATGGAGAAAGAACGCAGACCTATAATCTCACTATATTTTATTAAGTTCTCCGTGCTTATGCAAAGGTCGTCTACAATTTAAAGATCAACAAGCAAATCGGTAACACCGCTAGTGCATTTTCTGTATTAAGCATTAAAGTTTTTCATCAAAGTAATTGCGAAAAATTAGCATCACCATTGTTAGCTCAAAGCCAACGCCAAATTACATTTTAAAGGAAATTACATTCAATTTCATAGCTAATGTGCTGCCTAAGCTTTTGTGCAACAGCAACTATTTGTAACTACAGCGCAAACAAACATTTGTACAATGGATAGTGAGGATAATGTGAGATAAGAGGAAAACCATCGTGCAACCACGCTATTGTCAGTAGACTTTTGATACGTCACTTTTTAGGCCCGTGGCAAAATTTGCTTAGAAAAAAATGTCGTTGGCGGATGGGAAGGGGCATTTTTAAAAATTTGCCCCATTGGGGCGGGGGGTGCCCCAATTTTGCCAACCCTACCAGAGTCGAGGTATAGTTGAAGAAATTTCAGTCGCAAAATTTGCAGAGAAAACAAAGCGACCTATATCTACATGGCTGCGTCTGCGAACAAGTCCGTCAAATCGGGTCGAATGGCAATCTTCAATGCAGTTAAATCGCTCACGAAGCAATTCGCCGAGGAAACGACTATCAGCGGCTTTGCCGAAGTGCTCCACGTCGTTCATTGGCTCGAAGCGGCTATTTGGGGAACACTCATCCTAGCCTGCTTCTACCTCACGTTCCGCGACTGTGAAGGACCAGTGAAAAGCTATTGCGACGAAACAACGTTCAGCGTCGTCGAGTTTACTCGAAACAAAACGATAAGCTTTCCGGGCTCAATCATTTGCTTGGAGATTCTAATCGAACTCCTCACTGCAAAGAACGAATCGTGACTAATCGATGTCGATCAATTTAAACAGTTTGGCTCCTGCTTGTCCGCTTCGAGCTGCGCTTGAAGATTCGATTTCTTCGATCGCTTCTACGACGAAATCGCCGCTGTATCAAAGCTACTCTGGAGCGTACTCGTCCGAGAACGGCGAGCGGCAGCAAATCGATCAAACGAATGGCGTCGCCCTCAACGTTCCACTGCGGTTTTATCGATTTCTTCTTACCCTAAATATCAGTTCTGACGAGCTAATACGCACGATTTCTTACGCTCTATGCATGCGCATGAGATTCGAGCAGAGCTACATTCCGAAGTGGAGCGGCAACGCCACGACGAGCGCTGATTCCTGCGACACGACGATGCTGATCTGGTTTGGCGTTTCCCCGCGTACGTCGGACGAAGTTGAGCTTCTCTGCTTTGCCGCCGGCAATCTAACTTTCAAAAGCCGAACCGAACGTCACGTGATCTCGTTCTTCCCGCAGAACATCTACCATCGACCGCTCGGCGACAGAAGCATTCTAGAAGCTCATCTCAATCTCGAGGACGAACCGGCAACGATGGACCGAAGCAACAAGTACACAACGGTGGAGCTCGGCAAGTGCGCTATGGTGGGCGATGAGCTTTACGCGAAGCAGCTCGAGTATCTCAACTACGAGGAGCATCTTTCGGTCGATTTCGCGTCGTTGATCGCGAATCTTGGAGGCCTCTTTGGTCTTTGGCTCGGCGCGGGCTTTATCGGTATTATTCATGCGTTCATGTTCCCGCTCAGGGTATGCGCGGCGCATACTCTTCAAAGACGTTCCGAAGCTGAAGAGCCGAGGAAAGAATAGCCGGAAATGGATATTTCGAAGGCAATAAAACACGTGAAACTGCCGAAAGAGCGTGCAAGGTTCGACACTAGAGGTGGTTCTGTTAGCTTCAGTTCAGCTTTACCTCGTAAGTGTAAAAGTTACTTCTCCGTTGCCATCGCCGAGCGACTTTTCAGTGTTCAACGTACTATTACGGGCCCCACGCCATCTTTGTTGCTGCTCTTTTTGGGCAAGGAATATTTTTTCCTAAAAGTTTGACACTGGTCGTGAAAATTACCTGAAACGCGACCTTCCATAAAAGACGTCTGCGCTAAAGAGTTTAGGGGTCGTTCAGTACACAACTGATGTCAGCTCCAAGGGGGAGGGGAGACCGAAACTGACGGATGCTAACGAGGGAAAGGGAGGGGGTCCGGGAAATCTGACGTCAGTTTACTGAAATCTGACATCGACTGAAAAATGTTTGCTCTTAGGTGTAGATCAGGTCAGCTGGTCGCACTGTGGGATAGTAACAACTTGGTATTGGTGTTTTGCTTTATCTTTTTCTTTGTCTTCCTGTGTGATACCAACCAAGCTCCAAATATTTCCATTGTTAGGCAAAAGTCAATAGTTGTCGCTCTCTTTCGTCGTTGTGTGATGACGGCCAATGCTCAGTTCACCGTGGCCTGCTTATCTAACCTCCAATTCCGTCTGCAAATTCTGTTTGTTTTTCCATTGTGCAGGACGGAAATCCCCGAAATGATCGTGTGGTCTCTGGTCTCGAACGCCTCCTCACTCAAACGAACTGGTGGGCAACAGCAGCTAAGAAACAGCGCTCGACTGTGGATGGCATAAATGTTTAAAGCATTCCCTGTGAAGATGTGGAGAGATCAACACCGTCAACAGCTTAGCGTGGAAAACATCCTAATGGGCACAGTGGGCAGCATTCGCTAGATTGTAGCTTCATCACGCCTCTTTAATCAAAACCTCTACAACAAGGCTGTGCGGTTGCGCTATTGAATGACAGGCGACATGTGCGTTCTAACTTGATTTGCCGGGTTCAGCTGCAGATAATCCAGGAATGAAGGGGTCTAAAAACGGATCACCGGAAGTGACGTTATGTGCGAAGATAGCCTGTATTTGTGCGTTAGGCCATGTGCCGAGGTAAAGGGAGGCGGAGGGTCGAAAATTTAAATTTTTATATTCCGCCACATTTGAATGGCCCTTTATCGCTCGTGTGCCGTGTCGTGTGCCCTTCACGTACGACGTAGCCTAACTTTCACACCTCTGTCCACGTCATTTTGACTAACTCACAAACAGAAGCTGGCGCACGGTGCAGTAGAGGGACGAATGCGCGATGGTATCGCAGTTTGTTGAATTAAAAAGATCGTTTTACAGCTGCTGCAGCTGACGCGATGATAAACTGCACGTTCAACTATGATGACAACGTTAGGCCGGTCTGCCGACCTTCTCGTCAGACTTTTCACCATGTGCTGCATTTGCGCGGCCCGTGCGAAAAACCAAGGATTGCTCCACGCTAGTGTTAGACTTTTCGCTGTTCCAGCAACTTTTACGCGTTTTGACTAGCGCGTAAGGCAGCACTTTCGCACCCAAATTCTCCGTCAAAGTCGTGACTTCTCCAGCCTATTGTCGTGATTTTAGTGCAGCGTTTTCTGCATACTGCATGGAGCGCAACGGAATAAAAAGGATAGCTAAGTGGTCAAAGGGCCATTATTCCTCCTATTCCCCCCTCGAAACAAAAGTTTGTAAACGTGCAGAACAACCTAGTACAGTATTTTCTATGTCTAGAATGTGGAGCACTCACGTGTTCCAAGCTGTTCCAGAGTGTTCCATGGTGTTCCAAAGTGTTCCAGACGGCAAAAATTTCATGTACGTTTTTTGTTGCTTATGCAGGATGCCTTTTAGGCTTTGCCGATTCCACTTGTTGTCAATTCCGAGGCGTTCGATACTGCATTTGGATAATTTTCGATTTTGGTAGCATTTCAATTCTGCGACAGTCAATTCTGCGAACGTCAGTTATGCGAAAGTCAATTCTGAAAGCTATATGAGAATTGTCACATACCGTCTGTGCGCCTGTGGGCGTGGAAAACTGAGACGTGCGTAGCATTGAAAACTTTCGCTCAAATCGAATATATTGGCAACAAGCCGATTCGATTTGATTTTGTTAAACCTTTAGCTGTGCCTCCAGCACACACATAAAATTATCGCCTATTTCACATGAAACTGCTCATTGGCAAGTTTTGTCACACGCACACACAGGCACACAAAACCTTGCCAATGAGCAGTTTCATGTGAAATAGGCGATAGTTGTCCGTTCGTTGACTACTGATTCAGTGAAGACCTGCCCATGGGGGCTTTTCATAAACAACGTCCACGTAAAACTTAAACTTTTGATCCCTCTCCCCCTTGTCCACCCAAGTCGCCTATCTCCACGTGTTAAAACTAACGATATGTCCACTTTGGTTTTGACTCTTCCCCTCCCCGTTTGGGACGGACGTCCTTTATAGAAAGCCTCATAATAAGATTTAAGGTGGACTATCATACGCTTTTTGCATCCTGCCTGGAGCCCGAATGGCGCAAGCAAAAGGATAGCTCACTGTTCGGAAAAAAATCTCCTCCCTCCTCCGCTCCCTCTCCCTTCTCCCCCTTCTCCTCCGCCTCGAAAAATCGAAAGTTAGCAGACTTCCAGAGGATCATTTTGCACTGTGTTCCAGACGGTTTAATGTAACACCACGGTGTTCCAGGCTGTTTCAGATGTTCCAAACGATTCCAGAACATATCGAAAAGTTGCCTATGTGTATTTTTTCTTGGCGGACGTGGAGGAGACGTTAGTACACGGTATCGCGTGTCGTGCGTTGTTTTTTTTGCTTCATGGCAGGATGCCTTTTGGGCTTTGCTGGTTTACTTGTTATGCTTAATACTGGTTCTCGTGAACGCCTCAATCCAGTGCAAAAACACCAGTGGATTTAGAATCGCTAGTAGTGTTTTAGTAAACTTGCTCTTTTCAAAGTTTGAGTTTAATCATGTTGCGAAAAACTTTCAAGTTCAAGTTCAATTCGGTGGCAACAGAAAGCCGTGAAATTTGGCCAATGTAACGAGTTATGGCAAAAGTTCGCAAGGTTCGGTCAATTTCGGAAATATGTTGCTGGAAATTGACTTGGAGGGGAACGAAGCATCATGTGGGAAGAATGATCGGGTCTTTTAAAACGGTACTCACTGGAGCCGAGTCTCGCTTTTTATCTCTCCGTGAATCTTCTGGTTACACAATAAAATTTCAGCTCGCATTTTTCTAGAGCCTCACATCGTACTATAATTTCCACGCGTCTCATACAAGCATGCAGCTGCTTCCTACTGGCATCTTCGTCTTCGCGTTGTTTCTCCTAAGTGTCCAGTTGGCAGAAAGCAAACGCCACCGCCCGAAATTCGACCAGACGTGCGACGATTTTCACTTCGCTTCCGTGAAGCGATGGCGTCATAGGCATATCCATCCGAGTGTGACTATAGTCGAAAAGGCAATTGCTATCGGCGTGAGCGTTCTCTTTGGCACGCTCGATCGCTTCAGACCATCTCCTGTCGAGAAGGTCGAACGCCAGCTCGACGCCGTCAACGCCAAGCTCGACACCATAAGCTTCTACCTTGGAACGATGCACAAACGATTCGAGAAGACCTTCCACGATCACAAGCTGAGCAAGTACATTGGCGAGCTAGACAAGATGGCGCCCTACTTCAACGCTATGCGTCATGCGTCGGGCGAGCACACGTCAGCGGCGGAAGCGCAGTTGAGGCGAAAGTGTTCCCAGTTCGATCCGCGAGACACGCTCTCCATCCTCGTCGCAAAGGATACGCCCAAGTTCGGAGGCGTACCCATATCGCACTACATTGATATCGAACGGCAGTCCAGACAGCAGGCAATCGATATAGGGCACTACTTCTACACGTGCGCGATCAACAGTGCGGCGCTCAAGATTGGCTGCATGGCGGTCAACGAGGATGCAGAGCATGAAATAAGGTTCGTGGCTGAAAGCATGGCCGCGCAGATCGTCGCCTTGAACGAAAGCTTCGCAAAGCGGCTTTGCGTTCCGGCGATTCAGGACGGCCTTTTGCGCGACGCCAACGAATATTTTGGATGGATCTCTGACGACCATAAGCGCGATATGCTCAGAATTATGATTCGTGAGAGCCTGCAGGAAAACCTTCATCACATCGATAACGTAGTGAAATATCTTGCGCCGGAGCAGCAACGTCTAAGTGCCAGGGTTTGGGCAGGAGGCTTCGAGGTCCTCCTCAATGAGCTGATTAAGTTCGGCGATCTCCGGTGTGGCGAAATGTTCAAAGTATGTTTTACAGTGAAAAGGTTTTGGTGAGCAATTTTTTTGTAGGTCAGTTGAAATACAAGTGGGAACCGTGAAACACACCGTTTTTGATGCATTCAAGTACCGTATTTTTCCGTACAGAGCCTCCGGGGATCTAATTGAAAATGCCAATTTTTAGCATAAATTAGTTGCCCAAATACAGCCACCCCCCGCAAAATATAGCCCCCTCTTATAAGGCTGCCAATGTGGGCACGTTTCAAGCGACATATATCTGCGTGCCCCACCTGTTTATTATATGCAGACCTTGAACAATTGCTTAAATAAGGCGTACACTGCAAATCTGAACGTGAGGCGTATTGATTGAAATTCACACACATCCAACGCAGAGCAAACACTCGACCGACTTCTGCGTAAAACTGGCACTGCGGTCGGAATCATAAATTTGGTATACGGTTTGCTGTTGGTTAGTCTGCCTGGCCACGTCCAGGGCCAAAAATATTTTAATTTTAGAAAAATATTTTCCCTAGATACAGCCCCCTGCCAAATAGAGCCCTGGAGCTTTATTTCGGGGTGGCTTTATGCGGAAAAATACGGTACGGGAGTAAAAGGCATGGAAACAATAAATACTTTGGCTAGAATACACTAATTCTTTTACGTTCGAACGAGCATGGGAGAGGGTGGAAGAGAAACTGATTTTTTTCAAGAACACCGGCATGAGAGAGGACACAACCTCGCGGGACACACCATGAGAAGACGAGAGGGGAAGACAGTTTTTGGCTTCAACGACAGGTTAAAACAAGAAATAAATTCAAGCCCGTTAAATTTTCTTCGTAAGTTTCATGATTTTTCTTACTCGCGGCAAGGAGCGCATGAACCATCAGCAACCTATTCTCCAGACAACATGGCATTGGAGAAATTTTTTCTGCGCTATAACGCGTCATATTCACTTCTCTCTTTCGGTTCGTCGCTCTCGTTATTTTGCATTTATACGAAAATTAGAGCGAAAACAAAGCTCGAAACCCGTGTAGAATCAACGAAAAATGAAGCGGTATTTGCTTTCTCCAAAAATAATTCCGAGGGATTAATTTACCGAATTTCTTTTTTGACCAAGACGAAAGTTTTTTTGTCGCACGCAACCATGACTAGTTTTGCGACTCGGGCGGGGACAACACCGAGAAATACGTGAGGCCAGTGTTCGTTGATGCAAAAGTGATTTTCAGTGAGCACACGCATTGTTAACATAATGGTAACACTGAGCTAATATGCATGAAAAAATTATCAAAAAAATTCCGTTTGGGTGGTTAGTTCCCCTGGGGGATTATTATACTGTAAAAACGTTGGTCTGAAAAGGCCAAAATCAATTAATTCTCCGGGTGGAATTATTCCATAAAGTACGGTAGTTTTGCACGTACCACTAGGTTGCCTACTTGCTGGAAACAATGCTGGCATCGGCGGACAACAATGTCGAGCTACATCGACTGAAGCATCGCCTCTACCCTTGGGTAACCGCCTTTGTCTCACCCTGCAGTACCGAGGCAAAATCCGTCCACTGCTACAAGATGCGCTTAGCGACGCGAAACGATGATCGAATTCGTGCCGAGATTCTTCCCCTTGGCGCCGAATCGTTCGAGAACAGTTGGAAACCTGAAGCCGTCGAGAACGGCCACTACTTCAAGTTTCGCAGCTTCGAGAACGACTGTCTCCTTTGCGGCAGCGAAAGCCAAACAGGAGAACTTCAAACCACGTGCACAGGAGGCTGCAACTCGGTCTCTCATGCCGGACACTGGAAAGTGACGCCAGTTGAGAATGGTTCTTACTTTTGGCTCGAGCATCGTCACTCAGTTACCCGCCCGTCACAGTGCGACGGCGTGGACGCGGGCTGGAAGCTTGCAACAATTGTTCTTGAATCAATTGTCGGGTTCGTTCTGCTGATTTTGTCCTTAATCGGTATTTTAGCTTGTTTGGCAGAAGGGTACAAATGTTGTACGGGAGCTTCCACAAAAGACGTCCAGGGCTAGGGAGAGGACGGGGGTCTGAAAATTCAAATTTTTTGTGAACATTTCCTATGTTAAACACATAAATGTTCTCATAAACTTAGGGGGAGAGGGTCCAAAAATACAAATTTTTCTCGAACGTCTTTTATGGAAGCCTACTAAGTAGTTGTGAAGTGGTGAAGTATGGCATTCCCATAATTGTAGCGAATGTTTGACCTTGTTCTCTTGATTGACCTTCACAGCCTTTTCAAAAGCGAGCTGACCGTCGCTATGGCTACCTGCTCGCTTCAAGCGAGAAAAATATCTGCTTGCTTCTTGATACTTGCAATTAACGCTGGTCTTCGATGAGCTTTGTTACATCGAATGAAAGTCTGCGAGGCTGCGAGCGCAAGTGAAAGCAAGCGCGGCACGGCAATGTGGTGTGGTGCTTTTTCGAAATTTTTTCCCAACCGACAGGCAAGGCTCATTTTGATTGATGCAAATTTACCAATGACTGCTTTTTAGGCCCAGTGACTTCGTCAGGGCCTTATGCGATCGACAGTGTCGTTTATCCGTCTGTCATCGGCCTGTCGGTCTGTCAGCACAATAACTTCAAAAATAAGAGAGCTAGCGCGCTAAAATTTTTGTGTAGGTACCTTTGGACAACTATAGTTTCATATCCGAAGACGGGCGCACTAGGCCAAATACAACCCGTTTGGGCTGCGCCACATGGACCACTGCCATGTAAAAATAACGTGTTTTGCGCAGAACTCCAGAATGCTTAAACAGATTTGGCTGCAATTTGGTGTGTATAATCTTCGTATTGAATGGCGCATGTATCCACTGAGTTCATAAAGTGATATTGCAAACTGAAACCTGGGCAGCTTGGGCATTTGGGGGGGGGGGGGAGGGCACTGCCCAGGTTTGTGGGCCAAACCTGTGCACCGACCCATCCATAGTCTTATCTGCGTTGCTGGCTGTCAAAATGAAACGACGTTGCTTGATTCGATCGAGATTTTCGACGCGCAATCTAACGTGTGGACGATGTCATCGAACCTACGTTTATCCACGGCTCGATACTACGTTGGCGTAGAGATTGTTTGACTAGTGCTTGTAAAAGTGTCTTTAGGCTACCTTATGGCGGCTGCATAGAAAACTTCGTGGGTGTTTTATTGCATTCGGCAAGGGAGCGTTAGCGATCAACAAAAACGGATGCTACTGGTCAGGCATCGACTATCCCCTTGCCTCCAATTTGTTCCCCGCTTTGTCCCCACTTTGTTAGAATACCGTTGAAAATGTAAGATACATAGTCAGCAGTGTTCCTCGAAAAGTCGGCGTTATGTTTCAAGTGTTCTGAAACAGGGCGTAAAATTTCAGAGATGGTTTTTGTCTGCCCGATGCGCTTCGGTTTTGTTGACTTACTTGTGGCAGCTATCTGCCCGACACTTCTGTCGCGAACATCAGGGTAGTATTCGTTCGAAGCTTGTTATGGGGGTGGCAATAATGGGTGGTGTTTCCCCGAAGATCCATGAGGTTACAAAGGCGTAATGCACTGTCAGCATGGCGGCCGTCAACGTTTAGGGGTCATTCACTATTTACGTAAACCGGTACGGGGGAGAGGGATCGGGCCAATGTTTACAACATGTGTAAATATAGTATATACTTAATGAGGAGCAGCAGGCCCGAACTTTGTATTGGGTCTGGGATGGGTCCGGTCGGCCGAACGCCTATCCCGTCAGTCCATCGTTTACCATTATCACATGTTCGCTCACGCCACCACCTATCAATGCATCGCGCTTCTTACCGCTCATAAAGTAACGCTACTCACTAGCCTTTTGCTTTTTTTGCTGGAATTTTTTGCTAAACTGTCGCAGAAAAACATCCAAGCAAGACCGTCATTCACTCAGTTCGGCATCAGTCGAATTGTCCTCGACGGTGCTTGTAGGTAACGCGGAAGCGATCGGAATCGGGTTTGCCTTTGGCAGAAAGTACGAACTGTAGCCTAGTGCGCGCAAGCTATACTTTAGGACAAGAAGAATTTTAGTGTTTCCAGACAGTCGACGGTTTCGGTCGCCTGCCTTTAGTCGATTTCGCCACTTTAAATTCGCGCTTGTTTGCCATCGTAACGGATGGAGCAATCAGAAATTTTCGTGCAATCTAATTCCACGGAGAATTAAAAGTGAACAAAAAAGTCTCTTTGAAGATCTTTTTTTTTTTACTTTTTGCCAAAAATTTCTCCAAAAATTTAACTAAAAAAGCGAGTCCGATCCGTTCAAAAAACTCGAGTCCGGCGGGTCAGAACCGGGGCTAGGTCCGGACCCGCCAGTCGCTAATGCCTAACACATTAATTTGTTTACGAGGGTCGGGTGGGGTGGGGGGTGGGCATTGTTTTTTTGTGAGTCGACAGATTATTCTTTTGAGTCGACAGATTATTCTTTTGAGTCGACAGATTATTCTTT
>JAQGBB010000859.1:0-16105 GCA_034691745.1 Prismatolaimus dolichurus
AACCAACGCATTACGCGCAATCAGCTTCCTACCGTGTTAGTAGTACTGTTACTCTTTATAGCAAACCAGAGTTTTCGCATCGATGTTGAGATAGGGAACAAGTCAATAAAAAGTATATTTTACTCTTGACACTCTTGACCGCATTGAAAGAAGAACTTACTTATTAACCACAGTTTTATGTTCCACGTGGAGGCTTTTGCAAAGCAGCCGCTTTTGCAAAATTTCCAGCGAACTGTTCAATCAATAGCTCTTTGGAGTGGGGTGGAATTATCGTGTCATTCCGTTGACGGAAAGAATGAGCTTTCAGTGGTATCCCGAAGAACGATTGTACTACGATCCGGCGACGAAGCAGCGGAAGCGTTTCCCAACTATCAACGATAAGCATTCCGTTTCGCTTTCTGTGATTGTTCCTGCGTACAACGAGGAGAAACGTCTGCCCGCGATGCTCGATGAATGTCTCGCGTATCTCGAGGAGCGCGTTGACCGCGAGATTGGCTTTAGCTACGAGGTGATTATCGTCGATGACGGTAGCTCGGACGGCACGAGTGAACTTGGCTTGCGCTACTCGAAGCGCTACACGACGGAAAAAGTGCGGGTGCTGACATTGCGAAAGAATCGTGGCAAGGGTGGTGCCGTGCGAATTGGTGCGTTTAGTAGTCGCGGTAAGCTTGTAATGTTCGCCGACGCCGATGGTGCGACGCGTTTCTCCGACGTTCAGCGACTGGAGTCCGCGATTGGCAAGCTTCCGTTCAAGGAGGACGACAATTACGCTGTCGCCGTCGGTAAGAACGAAGACTCATTCGAATAGAGGTGTGCCTACGTGCCGCTGCGACAATCAATGTGTTGTATTTGTAATGTACTGTACGATACGAACGTTCTCTGCCATCCAGTCTCCTCACTTCGCTTTTCCATTTCAGGTTCACGCGCGCACCTCGAGAAGGCATCGATGGCGCAGCGGTCCTACTTCCGCACACTGCTAATGATGGGTTTCCACTTCCTCGTCTGGCTTTTCTGCGTGCGCACAGTACGCGACACTCAGTGCGGCTTCAAGGTATTCACACGCGAGACGATCCCACTGCTCTTCGCGAACATGCACGTCGAGCGATGGTCATTCGATGTCGAGCTTCTCTACGTCGCCGAGCACTTCGGTGTGCCTATCGTCGAGGTCGGCGTCAGCTGGACAGAGATCGACGGTTCGAAGCTCGTGCCCGTTCTCAGTTGGCTTCAAATGGGCCGCGATCTCGTCTCGATCTGGTTGCGTTACTCGACGGGTGTCTGGCGCTGTCGCGTCATCACATGGGTCGACGTGCCTGCAGAGGACGACTAGACTGATGAGCCTTGATCATTGCGGTATTTATCGACGATATAGCATTATATAGCTAACTTTGGTGAATTCCATTAACGAGTGTGTATTCCAGCAGTCAGCGTCTTCTTCGCCTTTCTCTGCTGTGATAAACGGACGGTTTAACCTACATATATTATGATGGTGATGCAGATTCTTTGCTCTTGTGGTGAACGTTGGTTCTTGTGTGAATGAAATGGTGTCTATCTTGGATTGGCAATCAGTCGCTGGCGCATACAGCGTATATCGTGTACCCTCAAGTCGGCATCTCTTTTGACTGCATGGATATTGTAGCCATCAACCTTACTCCCGTACACGCCTATGGTTGCATTGATATAAAACCCACAGTAATCTGACATGGACTTTGGGCACACAATGTGTGCACAGGGCGTCATCAACGTATTCGAGATAGCTGCAGACATGGCTGAATAAAAGGGGCGCTCGGGGCGGCCGCCTTCCCCCCTGGCCAGAGCAAAAAGAAGCGTTAAAGGGGAAAAAGAGAAATATTCGAAAATTTTCAGTGTTTCTTAATGAAATTTGATAGAAAATCGCGAAAATTTTTGCATTTTTTAACGCATGTTGAATTTTTTCTCGCCGCCACCTCCCGGTGGACAAAACGCTGAGCGCCGCTGAATAAGATTGGTCTACTCGGACCTGGCGGAAAAAGCAGCAATGACAGCAGAACCAGTTGACTGACCATATGTGGAGCGTACTACAGCACATCGTGGGATGTAACGTGATGGGGGCTTCAGTATTGCGTACTGCGTTCAAGTTCTCCATTACAGAAGATTGAATTAGCGTAGGAAAACACCCATTTTTAGTGCTCACACTTGGCTTCGTCCAATGTCTGAAAGCGCAAATCAGTAATTCACGTAGGTTGTAGTTGAAGGGGAGCCATATTTTCCGTAAGGGGGGCATTACAACACAGGTCAAAAACTCATTGATTTTGATGGTAAATTTTTCGGCATAAATACAATATCCCCCCTCCCACCATCGACTCTTGTGCATTAAAAGTCCGCCACGGAGCCCACTGAGCGTAGCAAGCATTTGACGCTACTTACTTCCACTCAATGTTTAGTTGTCTAAATGCATTGGCGATAGGGTATTTTGAGTGCGAATGCCGAAATTGAACTGACATAGTGAAAGTGGTTGAAACACATGCTCGACTAACCGAAAAATTGCATTTTGTGTTTCGTCTTTTTTGTTCTACGGAGTAGAGGCGAGTACGTGACCCCCGACTGGGTACCCCTGTTTTCCTGAGGTGTTCGTCGGGGTAAGGTCAAAATGGTCAAATCATTTTCTACCATTAATCATTTCAGTCTAAAACTACTAATTCTGCCGTTTAATAGAAGGCTGTGTAATATTCGCCTTTGTGAACGTTTGTGTCCGTATGCGCTAGCATACACTGTATGCAGTTTTTCTCGACGTCATGAAAAAATTAAAAAATGTAATGTTTAGAAATAAGCGAAAAAATTTTTCGTCAGCGTACATGAAAAATATCAAACATTCAAACATAATTCAACTACAGCCGCTATATGCAAAATTATATTTTCCCCACCACGGAAAAGTCAAGACAATGTTTTTGGAAAATAAACTTTCAACCAAATTTTGGATGCTTGTGGTGGCTTCGTAGACGATAAATTTTCATACATGCCGCGAGCGGCGAAAATTTCGAATTTCACAAGCAAAGTGTTTGAATCTGATGCTTTCTAGTTAATTTCGCCCGTTTTCTACAACAAGCGCCGTTGTCTTATTCTGTTTTACAGCTGAAGGTGAGCCATTCGGGCTTGAAGGGGGACCGTATGGCCCCTTCCCCTACACGTGAAATGTTGGCCCAAATCCTGTTCGCATCCATTGCGACAATACACTTAAAATGAGTTATTTTCTGCATTTATATGCACTCTTGAGTCCTGAATAGCGTTTATTATTTGAGATAGTATTTTTAACCATGAATCATCGGCAAGCGTACAATTTAAGCTTTTATGGCTACCGCACATACACGCGCACATACACAAGATTTAGCCGAGAGCGGATGGAGCTACGACGGTGTCACCGCTAGGCCCGTCGGTGCTTTTTGCGACCACTCGAGCCATCCACCATTGTACAACTTCGCAGACGGCACCGCGAGTTGTGTAAGGACAAGATAAAGTGCCGACGCTCGCATACCAGTCTCGCAATAAACAGCGGTGCTGTCCGTATTCGGTTTACTTCCGTCAAGGTTGAGCTTCCTCGCGAGGAGATCAGTGCGCACCTCCTTCGCCGACTTGATGACACCGTCATTACCGATGACGTTCTCGATTGGATAGTTGACAGCACCCTTGATATGACCAGCGTACTTCGCAGGCGCCTTCACCGGCGCGGTGCCCGCAAACTCTTCGGCAGTTCGAACATCGATTAGCTGACTCCTGTTATTGGTCACTTGCTGAACTAGCTCCTCGAAAGTGATGATGAATTTCGAATTCAGTTGCGATGACTGAAAATTTCCGGCTGGACGTGTGTCCGACGCAGCGGTGCCCGTCTGCACGGGTAGCCCTTCCTTCTTCCACTTGACGAGGCCTCCGTTCATGACAGACACTTTCGAGTGACCAAAGAGCTTGAACAACCACCACACGTAAGTCGCAGAGATGATCGAGTTCTTCGCGTCGGCGTGGTCGTAGACGATCACATGACAGTCACTGTCGATTCCGAGCTTCCTCACGTACTCCTGGAACTCGGTTGGTGTGACGGGTTCGTGTCGAGTCGTTGTCGTGTTTCGTGTTACTGCATTTATGTCGAAATGTACGGCGTTTGGGAGATGCTCGCTGATGTAGTCCTGAGCCGGTGATGAGCCGAAGAACGCGGTGTCAAGCAAGCATGGCTTCTTCGCGTCCTTCTTGTGTATACGGTCGTATACGGTGCTTGTACTGAAAGTGCACTAACATTGGCTGGTGTGGATGTGTGAATGAGTCATACAAGCTGAGGTGTACACTGTAGGTTGCCAATCGGCTTCTTTACCTCAAGAGCGGTGCGTTGTCGCTGCTTGCCAAACTCGCTGAAGAGGACTGAAAGTCAACGGAAAATTTCGCAAATTTTGACCTCAATACTCGTACGTAAAGTGCGTACACGTACATACGTAAAGTACGTACACGTGCGTACGTACGTACGTCGCTAATTTTCGCGGACTGCACTCCGAGCGTGAAGAATATGATGAGGACGATCAAGAGGGCAATTATGAAAAGAGCAAAAATGCCGACCAGAACGCAGAGACACGGCGTCCAGACGGGTGTCTACAAGCCAAGGACGAAAGAGCAGACAATTGGTGGCTGAGCACGATCCAAATGGATCCAATCATACCTCTTTCTCGACAACAACTGTTGATCCGCCTTGCGGAGGCTGTACATAGTAGCCTCTCTCGGCCGTATAGTAAATCTTATCACGACTGTCACCGGTTCGCGACATGATCGTCTCGCGAGGGATCACCGCAGTTCCGCCGAGTACCTTCCTCTCTTCGTCGAAGCAGCCGTCCGATGAATCGGCGTTTCGACTCGCTGCTGCTCGTTCGACAGCAACGTGAAAACGTTCTCATCTGCCACTCCTGCCTATGCGTACATGTTGTGCATGCAACTCTTGAGAGAACGACGTCGCCTGATTAAAACAACTTCGAACTAGTCGTCGTTAGTTCAGCAACCGGCGACACGTCAGACTGTAAACAGTTTGCAGCATGTTCTCGCTTTTCCTCGAGAATATGCGGCGGGCAAATTTGTTCACGTTCGACTTCGCTTCACAAATTTCCTTCGAAATTCTCGTCACATTGCATGCATGAAGGTGTAAGACGTTTCGCTTTCGTCTTTGATCGCCTACTCGACGTATCGTACGTAACACAATAGGAAAACATTTATTCTTCTCATACAAATCTGCCGGTGTCTGGTGACATTCCTAGACCTAGTCGGCTCGACGATGAGACAACAAAATCGTTTAAAAAAATTTCACCCGTCTTTAACACCTCGCGTCTGTTCTGCACCGGTCTCACACACAAATTCTTCGGCACGGCAAATACCATAATAACGAACTGTCATATTCATAATTTCATACAGACGCCAATTGACGGACGTCTTAATTTTACCAGAAAGTGAAATATTTGGGTCCTCATCGTGTAACACGAATAGGAGATGAAAAAGGATGGGCTGATTTATTCTTTGGGAATTTCGTTGGTGGACATGCCATCACGCCCACACGTCTGAGGAGGAGTGTGCCTATGTTGATGCTTGATGTTCGATAGTGTGTGTAACGTAGCGTCGGTAGGTTCTTTTAACGTTAGCTGCCTTAATTGCATCCGGCAAGCTAGCGCAGCGATCAACAAGAATGATGCTGCTGGTCAGACAGCCGCTTCCCCCTTCCCCTCTTTCCCCCTCGAAAAATCGAAAGTTAGCAGACGTCTAGAGGATCATAATGCAGGGTGTGCTGCGTCGAAGTTGTGGAACACCTGAATGTTCTAAAGTGTTCCAGACTGTTCAACGTTATTCCAGAACACAACTCACAATTGCCTGCTGCGTTTTTTGTTTAAGCCAGATGCTTTTCGGCTTTGCCGGCCCACTTGTGGTACAGCTTCCTCGTCTGGGAATCATCGTAGGAGACAAACTTTTGGAGGTCGGACATCTAAGGACGTCTCGCAAAAACACGCAGAAGTTATCCAGCAATGAGCAGTTTTACTCTAAACACACTTGAGCTAACCGATACATGGGTAGAAAGGGGACTGAAGTTAATCAACATGTGGATACCATCCGGCCGGATCATTGATCTCTCTAGCAGATTTCCACTCGTGTCACTATAGCTGTCCGTTGTGTTAGTGCTAAGTGACGAAGTGGGTGGCTCACTTCGACATCCTTGTTGCTCGACGTTGTCTCCCTCGACGGATAAGCGATCAGGGATCCTGACGGTTGAACACGTAGGCAGTGCGGCTCTTGATGTTGCTGTGGAGAACCGGCGTGGGTAATGAAGCGTCGAAAGCTCATGTAGGTGTCTGCCTGTCCGCCAGCTCGAATTGTTGACGAACACCGAAGTAGCACCGCCGCTAGACCTCAGTCGATGCTTATATAAAAAGCCGTTTTGGTGCCCCAACTTCGACCAAGAAGTAAAACTTGCAAAAGGAAATGGCGACTGACGACGATGAGGAAGAGACAGTGGACAGATTCTACACCGTCCGCTTCCAACTCAACGTCTACATCATCCCAATCGTCGCACTTCTCGGCATCGCCTTCAACACGACAGCGACGATCGCACTCTGTCGCAAATCGACGAAGAAGTTCGTAAGTGCATCGATCCGAGTGTTCCTCACATCTCTCACCGTTCTCGACAGCCTCCAACTGTTCTTCTCGCTCTCGAACTCGATGACCTGGGCATGCAACTACCTTCAAGCGAATTACCTCTACGATGCACCCGACATGGTCGTCAGCCGTGCTTGTCGTTTGAAGGCAGAATCGGCCTACGTCAATCCCGCGCTGAGTTGCACACTCGGCATCGTCGACACAGCACACGTCTGGACACTCGTCGCTCTTACGATCCATCGTTGGTGGAAGATCTGCCACCCGTTTCACAGTCACGTGCACGACACGAAGCAGAAATCACAGCTCGCTATCTCGCTGATCTGCTTAAGCTCGTTCGTGTTTCGTGTTCCGATGTTTTTCGAGAACACCCGCATGAACGACGGGGCTGACTCGACGAACAGCAGCGCTGTGATGGCGTATACCACACTCGCAGAGAACGGCACGTACAACATCGTCTACTATCTTGTGCTCAACACCTGTCTCCTCACGATCCTACCGTTCGGGCTGCTCTGCTTCTTCAACTCGAAGATCCTCTGCACGCTCTATGTCGCAAGTAGAAGCTTGCGAAGGCAAGGTGAAGCGAAGCTTCGCGAGAAGCGGGCGACTGCAACAGTATCCTTTCTTGTCTCGACGTACCTCATTCTACACACCCTCCAGCTGTACGAAGCGTGCCGGAAGTACGCCATCTCATATCTTCACGTCGGCAGTGCCAACGTGGACGTCGATGACCTCATTTCAGTTGTCGCTATGCTGCTCTCGATGGTATCGTATCTTAAAGGGTGAAAATTAAGTCCCCGGGATTGCGGTAGCGAAAACTTATATTTGACAGCATAGTTCATGTGGCACAACACGCACACATGAACTATGCAGTCTAAATATAAGTTACCGTAACCCCGGGGACTTAATTTTCACCCTGTACTATCTCTTGTCATTTCATATGAGCTTTGCTTTCAAAAATAGATCTCGGCAACACTCAATCCCTTCGTTTACATCGCACTCAGAACAACGTGCTTTGCTTGTGTCGAGGTGGCGCGAAACAGCGCCAAACGACGTGAACGTCGGCGCCAACGTATACCGGATGTTGTCGTTCGTTGCCACAGCGAGTCGCTCTCTGACCTCGACACTGGTGGAACGTCGACGTTGAACACGTGCGTGCATACGGGGCTCACGACAAGCGGAACTCGCAGAGAAAGCAACATCGAGTTGACGTCAACGTCAGCCCCTTCGTGGAAGTTGGCTGAAAGTCGAAGAGCTAATCGCGTCTAGCTGCGAACACGGGGGTTCAAGGGTACACTCCACTTCTATAGAGTACAAAGGACCACCAACTACACTAAACCGAAGCAGCCTTGAGTCCAGATTTGATACTATCGGGTGTTCAGCATGAATGTAGTGTGTAGATTGCATGGTCGCTAATGCCAACTTGTAGTGACGACCCCAATGTTGCATGAAGAGCAGAACCACATTCATGCTGAACACCCATACGTTTTCTCTATCCATTTGCTTATTTTGTACTACAAGCCATTTCCAAGTTGTTAGCATTTTATTTTTTGTCAATACGAAACATTTGAAAGTGATATTGCCTTCAGCTCCACGGTCTAGTTGTCGCAATTAGACCAATTGCAAAGAGTATGCTTGCGAGACCGAACGAGAGGGAGTAGCTATACGAGTAGGAAAGATGCCAGCCGTGAAACGGGTAGAAGAGCTCTTCCCAGCAGGTCAACTCGGATGGACAGTGATCACGACGCTCTTTGAGGTAGTAGCTAAAAAACCGGAACACACAACGAGTTCAGTCCAAGTTAGCTTGCACTCGGTGAGGCATCTACCGTTTCAACCGTGGCGATGCAGTTGGCGGCTTTTGAATGTAGCGTACTTGCTGACTGAGAACAAATTGCTTGGTTGGTGAACGACTGTCAAAGGTCCACGTGGTCAGATTGTAGCTGGATGAATGGCAGAAATAGGAATTGAAGCACTATGCGATTTGGTTCAGACTGGGTTGCACCTTATCATGGCACCGACGACTTCCCAAACTGGCCGGCGTCGTCTGGCGTCGAAGGAGACTTCCGAGTACATTATGTCGATACCGATGTGATACGGTATGGCCAGGCACTCGAACGGTCGTTCGTAGTCGCGAACATACTGGCTCCAGACTGTTTCCTCGCCCTTTGACGTAGTCGCTTGAAGCTGGCGCCGATTGCGAACGAACGTGGCTGCTTTTCTCGATGGTGAATCGTCCCAGTTGATGGCGTGCAATCGGGTATTTTCGCTCATGTCGTCGAATGCCTTGTCAACTAGCTCGGAAAAGTTTTGCCTGGAAGACAGAACAGTCGGATACATATCTATTAGGCGGAGGATGCCATTCGTTGAACCAGAGTGACCAGATTTCAACGGGCAGAAAACAGTATACTACCTACACACAAAATACTCGGCGAACGTAAGCGAGCCGAAGAAATTTTTGGACTTTTGACGCTGAAAGGCGAAAAAATCTCAAACTTGAGACAAAAAGCGAAAAATTTGCACTCGGAGCCTCAAAAGTAGTATGGGTTGGAGAAGAGTACGGGGTGCCCAAAAAAGAGTACTATACTCCCCAAAGTAGTATCTGGTGACCCTGCTTCATTCTCCTCTTTGAACTGTGGACGTACCGCAGCACTGGCACGAAATTAAGCAGCGTAAGCGTTTCGAGAGATCCATAGCGACTAATATGAGTTGCTCGGACGAGGTCGTTTAAACCGCCCAAGATGTTATCCCTGTAATAAGTTGCATTGTATCACACGGTATCATGTACACGTGTACACGTCGATAGGTTAGTACGTACACTGTAGCAACGTACGAAGCAAGCACGTGCGTGGTATAAGGTAGCCAGTAGAACGTGCGTAAATATGTGAGTACGTGCTCGTTATTGCGTGCATGTATTGTTGAACTTTGCTTACTACGTGTACATATAATATCTCCACTGCAAATATTGGTTCACGCGCATGCTAGGTGTACGTATTTTTGCATCCTGCCTGGAGCCCGGAGGGCGTAAGCAAAAGGACAGCTAACTGTTCGGACAAAAATCTCCGCCCTCTTCCCCCTCGAATAATCGAAAGTTAGCGGACGTCCCGAGGATCATAGTGCACTATGTTGCAGACGGTTTGGTGAAACACCATAGTGTTCCAGGGTATTGCAGAACATGTCGAAATGTTGCCTATGTGTATTTTTTCTTCGCGGACGTGGAGGAGGCGTTAGTACACGGTATGGCGCGTCGCGCGTTGTTTTTTGCTTTATGACAGGATGCCTTTTCGGCTTTGTCGATTTACTTGTTTACACACACTTACTACGCTTGTGTGCGCATGTTTACGAATGGCAAGTTCGTTCGTAGTGCGTAAGTACGTGTGACGTATAGGTAACCACGTACGGTGAAAAGTACGCATGTGATACCGTAGCAGATCACAGTTTGTAAAGTCGTTTCTGTGAAGCTGCAGAAGACAGTACGAATCACGATCTTCTTTGAATGCGATCCGATCATAAAGCGAAGTTTGGCAGAGGTTGGACGAGTCTGAAAAGTCAACGTGCACGCTACTTCGCACCTGCATACCGTAAGTCCTCGATCATTCCCCCATGGGAGAATAATCGAAAAGGGCTTCCAGAGGGTGGGGGATTCTTTGAATTAGGTCTTTGATATGCCATCGATGAAAGATGGAAGGCCGTGGGGTGGGGGAATCATCGAGGATTTACGGTAAATCTAAAGTAGACAACTTTGAACTAGTAGCTCCTGACCTGTTTTCCATGCGAAAATTTGAGTTTCTGCGCCAAATCGCAGCGCTGTTGACTCAGTTGCCACCGAAGTTTGATTGACAAGGACGGCTCCAATTAGAGGTTTACCAATCTCGTATCCTGGATTTCCAGATCGCTGCTTGAGAAGCGGCACTGGCTTTGACGGCAAGCTGTCTGTCCCGTTAGCAGTCAAGCTTTCCACATGGCGGAACTCGACGATAAATGTTTGTGCTAGCCTGATCGTCGCTGTACTGTCCTCGTTCGGAAGACTTACGTTCGTCAGATAGACATCGACGGCAACATCCACTACTTCCGATCCATTCCAGTGCAGAACGAAGCGTGCTCCGCTCATTACATTTGAGCATTGCGATGCATTCACGTCAAGACTGGACGCAAATGACCCTTTCCAATCAGAGATCTCACCCAAAACTGTGCAGACAGGGTTTGAGCTAGGCAGACGTAGTTCGGTTGGGAACCAATAGGATTCGGTTAAATTTGTGGAGAATTCAGCCGCAGGCCACGGACTACACCGAAGACCGCGTGACCTGATTTTCGCCGGAACGCCAATCTCTTTGAGATTTTGCACCACTGCAGTACGATTCGCAACGAGGACGAACGCTTCGGCGTTTCTCAGCTGCTCACAGTTCGAACGTGAAACATCGACTGAGCAATGTGCTTCGCGGTTGACAAGAAAGTTTACCGCAAACGTTCTCACGCACTGACCATCGAGTGTGTTCGCTGGAAGCAGCAGTAGCGAGATTTCACCCGTCGAGGGTATACTGGTCACCCAGAGGGGCAAACCGAAGGTGTAACCATCAGCGAACTCGGTGCTATCGAGCCAGCCCTTCGCGACGGGAGATACAACGCTAGGTTCTAGTCGTTGCGCGGCATCATCGAAACTCCTTGATGTGTCGAATAGTGGCGGAATTTTGTAGAACTGGCCGATGACTGGCGTTGAGGCTCGATCGGTGCATAGGAGGAGGAAGAGCTCGTGTGGAATCGGTGTTGGTGCACTGCAGTTGAAATTCGACAGCAACGATTGTCGCTCCCAGGGTTTGCTCTCCTTGGAGCAGGTGAATAACTGCTTAGTTGTGTCTGGGCACTCCTGTTGTGACAAACGGGCATTTGTGGATACGACTGGCTTATTGCATCATGCCTGGAGCGTGTTCGCCGAATAAAACGATAGATAACTGGTCAAACTGAGATTATCTCCTTATCCCTCAGCCGACAAAGTTAGCGGACGGTGTGAGCAACTTGCCAATGGTAGTTGCCAACTTGCCAATGGTAGGGGGTTCGGGGGGGGGGGCGAAGCCCCCGAATTTTGTTTCCTTTTTCTCCAAGAGCGCGAGGGAAATCGTAGTACATAAAATATAGACTAATCGCGGCCTCCTTTCTCTCTTGCTTCAAAAACTTCTGTGCTCGTGTTTTTGTCATAGGCAGAATGCACTTCGGCTTTCAACCGTTCTACATCTTTCCTCGGCATCGACAGGCTTTATAGTTGGATACCTTGTCGCAGCAGCAATCCACGTCGCAGTAGTCTAAGGTGAGATCGCATTCGCATTCGACGAACGTTGCGTACGCTGGCAGCGGCTTCGAAGTTGAACGTTGAATTTCTGGAACAGTTGAATAAATTAGTTTACATTTTATTCTGCTCTGTGCATGAAATTCTCGTTGTATTTTCTAATCCATAAATTTAAACGTGCGTGCATAAATTACACGATATTGTGACATTTCTGAAATGGCCACATGTACTCGTACCTGCAACGCGAGTCCAATTTATAGGATAGAATTCAACATCCTCTGCCAGACTTCCGGTCTGGGCAGATACCAGGATCCGTAACAAAGGATGTAAAACAAAAGCGGTAACTGCAGCATTCACGAGCATATTTTCCAGTGTTGGGCATATTCCAAATGTAGAGCTGCTGGCCGCAATGCACGGTCTTATTGCGCCCTAGTTGCCATGGCAACAACGCGCCCGACTGGTGCATCGATCTTTCCCCTCTTCTATGTCTGATACCTGCTGGGATAATCTATTGTTCTCGGATGGTTACTATCGATTGCTAATATAATTTTGCGAGCTTAAAATGAGAAAGTTAACGCACTTTAGCTGGATTTGCGAGCATCGAGTATGTCGTGTCATCGACAGGCTTTTTTCTGCGCCTGACACGAATGGCGCTTATTCCCTGCTTGGTTTGGATGAATGTTGGATATAGTGCCTCATTTAAGTACAACAGCTCCACAAGTGTCCCGTCGTTGCGACTACTACAAGTTAAAAGACCGCCAGCCCCACTGCAGGCAGCTATGACGACTGGCGAGCAGCGAAGCGCCTTCGTATTGATTGATTGCGGTCTTTTCTTCCGCACATGCAAGCCTTCTTCTCTTCATCATCAGTTTCTAATGAGAATGTTCGCGAAAAGAAATATAAGTAGTCGCTCGTCTTCTGGAAAACGGCCTGGGATAAATTCGTGGCCTCGAGCCAGCCAGCCTGCCTTTGCGGCTGGCTGCAGCACGTCTGCTTCTTGGAATTTTCTTCAATGTTGCATGCACGCCTGCCCGATCATGTGTCGTCCTCATTGGAGTAAGTGCCGGTTGAAGCTCATGGTGAAAGGGCGTCGATTTTCTTCAATACGCCAAGGCTTGAAGTTACGTCAAGCTTGAGCCCCCGATGTGACGTTTCAGGAATCCTGCGTGTACACCTCGCATTCGCGGCTATAGCTTTTGCACATGTGCCACTCGTTTGATTTTCATGCATGCAAGCTATGCATTGGGCAGCGCGTGCTGTTTGGACAATATAAGAAGCTGCAGGCTGTCGAGGAAAAAACGACCTCAATTTTTTCGGATGGCAGGATTGGTATAAGGCAAACAATCCCACCGCTTCTGAGCATATCGTTTCCGAGGTCGATCGAGCTCGAAAAGGTCAGTGTTCAGAAGTGTAAAAAACCAAAATCTACAGCGCCGACTGGAGCAGCAAAAGTTTCAGCCTTCATCACTCCCAAAAGGTCTAGTCTGCTTTGACCCAAATTGTTGTGTGTGCTTGTGTGCTTTTCCAGCTTCAAATGTAAATAATTTCCAGCCGTATTTGGTCGAGGATCATGCCAACCCAACGACCCCATTCTCGAGAAAGGTCAGCGTTTTCGATTCCGCGAAACCGATTGCATTTCAGCACAGCGTGACAGCGTCTTGAATTAAACGGAGAGAATTAACGACAGCAATGAAATATTGGTTTCGATTTTTCCCTTTCCCTCCTCTAATCTGCGTGGATTTCCGGTAATTCGAGCTGAACGTCGACTCGCGAAGGAGTCGCTTTCTCATGTTTTCCGGCCAAAAGGTGATAGCACTGCACCAATCAATCTGCACGCATACGATGTTCGCGTACTTTCTCATCAGACACCTATCTTTCCATCCTATCCATCCTCTCCTTGGTGCTCACATGTATTAACTTGCGTACACTGAGCTTCTCACGTCTTCGCGCACGGCAAAATCGAATTGACTCCCTACGAGATTAGACAATCCCGGCGTGAGCTTCGAAAGGTGAAACGGCGAGGATCATGCTCGTATAAAGTCGTGTGCTAAAACTTGTATTCTCACTTCGCTTTCAACTGCACTGCCACCTATGGTGCAAAATAATTGTTTTTGTTCAAATGGCTTCAGGCCAGTTATATCAGACCCATTGAAGTCCTTTTCATCGGGCAACACGTGCTTCTTTCCTCGATATTTCTTCGCTAGACGCAGCTTCTGCTTGCGAAGCAGCTAAATGTAAGCAGCGTGCGGATCGTTGTTTTTCCTGCTCTAACAATTCAGCTGCATGTTGACAAACGGGCAGCTGCGGCACATGTGCCAAAATGCAGAATTTCCATGGGTGCGTGGTCCATAGGCCGAAAACGTTCGGCTTAGGGACTCTAGAAAAACGTGGTTACGCGATCGCGTTATTTTTTCACGTTTTGAGGGTTTTGAGCAATCGCGTTTTTTATGATTCGAAAAATTTTCACATTTTTGTGTTGAAAACCGTCGAAAAATTCATTTTTTTCCCCATTTTCAGTAACTTCGAAAAAAATTTCTTCGAGCACTAAACCTTTATAATATTTGTCAGATTTGAAAACTCTGGAAGCCGAGGTGTTTTTGATCGTTAGAGACGCGCTAGAACACATTAATGATGTTAGTGTTTGTGACTCTTTTTCCGAGTATTGTTTTACTGAAATAAGGCTTTCGCGTTTTTCTGGACAATTTAAAAATGCGATCGCGTTTTTTACCATTTTTCATCGCGTTTTTCTGGGGTCCCTAGTTCGGCCCAGACCCGGCTCATGACCTCCTGCAGCGAACCGGCCCAGCCAGGTTCATGGGCTTTTGTTGACGGCCCGGTCCTACTCATTGCCGACTTTTATGTCAGATTCTCAAGTGGTCATTTACAATAAAAACTGAATGAATTGTCGGTTTTAGGCGACAGCGCACTCCACACAGTTGATAAGCCGAGGTCGACCTTAGAGTCCAAAACCGTTGCCCACTTTCTCCTTTCCTTTCTGCATTTTGGTTTTTATTTCGCCCACCGATGGGCAGGCCCATGGACTTTTCGATAGCCCATGGCTTGGTCCATGGACATCTCTGGCCAAATTCCGGCCGAGCGTCATCGCTTGTCGTCCATTGATGTGCAGCGCCGACTTATGCTTCCTGCAAAACGAAAGTTCAACGTTTCACATAAAATAACATGTGCCATGTGACACATTTCACACTGAATCACACTTGTAGTCGATTCGTTTCAATTCAACTTGATTCGGTTCATTCATCGTCAGTTTCAATACAATCAGTTGGACCCAACTTTAATTCAAGTGCTGGCGCGATTCAGTGTGACTCGCTTCGTCAGATTTGAATGAATTCGTCTTAGATTTGATCTTTCCCATTCAGAGCGCATTCGATTTGCTAGTTTTGTTCACACTCACTCAATGCGAATCCATTCGCTTCGTTGTGGATTCAATTTGATTCAGATTTAGCTATAATAGCTCGTCTCAGCTTTGAACGCACGCCTTGATCGGAATTCATTTTAAAAGTCGATTCGCTTGGTTCAGTTGAGTATAAAGCGAATCGATTCAACTAAGCTCAATTTCAATCGATTTTACTCAGCTCTGGTTCTGATTCTACTCAGTCGATTCGGCTTAAATCGATTCGATCAGATTTAAGTTGGTTCAAATCGATTTAAATCGACTCAACTGCACTCTTTCAATTCGATTCAAGTCACGTTAGCTTTGGCTTATTCGCTTCAATTGTAATTTTTTTGCGAAGCCACGCTTCAATTGTAATTTTTTGCAAAGCCACGCTTCAATTTGTATTTTCACCGCTGATGATTCGGAATTTGAGAAGGCGCTATGAACCCAGCTTTCCGTGTAGAATACAAAAGTTCCGCTTTGGCTACGAGTAATATAAGTTTGTGAAAGCCTTACAATTATAGAATGTGCATTCAAGCTTGTTGTACGCGCGTAGCCTTTCAAGCTATGTAGTGGGCGACTCAACAGGCTTTACTGCCTACGCCAGACGCCCGAGCTGCTGACGCACACCACCCCATGTGATCGGTACCATCTGTGAACGGCACTGCATAATGCTGAATTCATTTTCAAGCTAGCATGTTTGTCGAAATGGTCATCCGCCGACGTGAAACGAAATGGGGTTTCAATTGGTCGCCGACACGCTAGCAAGCTTCTCCCGCTGCTACGTACCG
>JAQGBB010000860.1:0-16096 GCA_034691745.1 Prismatolaimus dolichurus
TCGTACGTCGTGTTTGCGGCGTGTACGGTGCACGCGGATGTATTGTAAACCATGTAGAGCGCCCAATCGTAGAGTTGCTAGTCGCAAAACATCGAGGTTACACAACACAAAACTTCGCCCACTTATTTCTTATTCGTTTTCCACTTACAGTGCACGTTAGCATCGTGCTCATGCGACCAGTTTGCGCCGTGTTTCTGGACGAAGAGCAATCGGCGACCACCTAAAACATCCAATCTTTGGTAGAATTTCCCGCTTTTCTATTCGTATTGCTTACCGATGAAACCGTAATGTTCGGGGTGTACGGAGCTGTACTACGTTGACGACCTGAATCTGCGTTTGCTACCTAAAAGCGTAGTTTGAAAAAATACAGAAATGCTAGTAACAAGCATCTCTTTGCTTACCTTGATCATTGCCACGACGAGCAGCGCAAATGCAGAAGTTATGGTCGAACGCATTTTTACTACGCCGTGTTAGGAGTGGCAAAATGCAAAATATTTGAAAAAAATGACAGCGAAAGGAGAGTTTGAAACGATTTTTATACATTAACATGCGAAAAAAATGATTGAATTGGATTTGTTTGCACAACAACTCGCAGAAATCGCTCTGCGCTCTACAGTTAATTGCACCTGCACGTGAAGATGGGCTGAATCAACATTTGGTAACCAGCGTAGAATCACGTGTTCTGCGCCAGGTGGCTTTGGCGGCAGGTGCTGCACACGCACGAAAAGACTCAGGTTTTCTTCTCATACGGCATGGCTCACTTATAAATGATGAAACCGAAAGTCTAGATTTTTATCTCTTAGCCAACTGGTTTCACAAATTAAGCATACCTGGTCGTTTTTCCAGCATGTAACTTCAGCTACCATGTCAATTTTATACACTACATATTTCCTCCATGATGACCATCTTATCAGCCATCGTCATTTGTTGACCGTCGCAGCAGAAAAATTTTCCACTAAAAAGTAATATCGCGTTCAACAAGAGATTGCTTAGGCGTACCCATCCGCGCTTTAGCGATCAACGTCGTACTCACATGGCATGTAGAAAAAAGAGAGTATGTGTCTCGAGAAGGCCTCGCCGATTGTTCAGCTGCTCCACAGACTACAGCCACGAAAGTGCAGCAGTCATCGAGTTACCTGCATCGGTAGCCAGCGCGGTGCACGGTTAATAAAAATGTACTCAATTATATGCACACGTAGATGCGCAGCTACACACTCGTATATACAATGACGCAAAATAATAAAATACTAGTGGCAAGTAACCGTCGAGTAAGCCAATTGTATTTGTGGCACCCGATGAGGACAGAAAGTTGGGAAGATTCACAGTAGCAAAACCCAGAAGAAAAATGACAGATCCAGAAAAAAAGTAACAGATCCAAATTTCTGATTTGCCAGATCGTGCACCTGCGAATCTTGCCAAATATCACAACCTCGTTAGACGATACCTTGCTATCGATAGTGCACGTGCATCTCTACCAGTTCTCCGCGATTTTTCTGTCGCCAATTAGCGTCCACAGAATCTCGAAAGTCCTCTATCGTCGAGAAAACACAAATATGGAGAAAGGCGAAATCTCCGGCGTTTTCGCCATTTCGCCGATGAAAACGCCAGTGATTTCGCCATTTCGTCGGCGAAAACGCCGGAAATTTCTTCATATTTGTGTTACTTAACGTATATTCAGGTACCTTGCTATCGATGTGGCTGGCCACGATAACGTACTGGCCTACGGTAGCTGCAACCATTTGACTGTATGATTTTGCTTACCATGATCAAGTGCCTTTGTGTATTCTTATAGCAAGATCCCGATTCAGAGATTCTGCGGAAGCCAATCCGCATATAATTTTTTTTCTAAAAACGTAAGGTCTTTCGATGACAACGGTTTGGTACCTTTCCCCTTCCGTCTCTAAATAAGCGACTAAGGATGCGTTCCTAGAAGCGGCTAAATAAATAGAAGTCAACTAACTAGACAGATTTCCGCTAAATATTTAGTTTAGTCGACCGGAGCGTTCCCGAAAGAAGTAGTCGACTAAAATATAGTTGACTTTTGCACTAATTATTTAGACACGTCGGAAGGTATCTAAAGTGCGCACTAAACGTTATATCTGCATATTTTCACCAGTTTATTTTGAAAACTGATCGAATTCTGCTTTCCACTTCAAGATTTTGTTGCTTAGTGACCAGGTAAGCACAAAATATACGTTATTATAGCCGAAGCTCAGTCTAATAAAAACACATAATTCCCAGAATGGCGCATCCGCTGCTATTCGAGCGCTTAGAGGATCCAACTCCACGAATACGTCCGAACCGGAAGGATATGTTCACCAATCTCACCGACGAGAAGTTTAGGCAGAAATATCGGTTTACAAAAGAAGGTGTGCGTTACGTCGCTGATCTTATTCGCGCCGACGTTGAACCTGCAACCGCCCGCAATCAAGCGCTCTCTGTCGAAGAGAAAGTATGACATGGGCTAACAAAAACTCCAAAACACCAGTCTGGAACATCCGTGAAACAGCCTGAAGCATATGCAGCTATAATAACAATGCGTGTAAAATTTAGGTTTTGATTTTTCTGCGTTATGTCGGCTGCGGAAAGTATATGGAAGTTATCGGAGACACGTTGGAAGTTGCAAAGTCGACGGTTAGTCGCACGGTCGAAGAGGTTTCGTCGGCGCTTCTGCGAAAGCTAAATAACTTCATCTACGTGCCAGAGGGGAAAAGGCTGGATGCAGTGAAAGAGGGTTTCTACCGAAAATGCCATATTCCGGGAATCATCGGCATTATCGACTGCACGCATGTGTACATCATCGCGCCCGACAAAAACGAGCACAACGCCGTTGAGTATATCGATCGTGCGAAAGAGTACTCGATTAACGTTCAGTTTGTGACTGATCACCAAGGTTTCTTCATTAATGTTGTTGCCGACTATCCGGGTTCTAAGCATGACAGCGGCATTCTTGAAGCGAGTACGTTGGGCGCAAAACTCGCGAGTGGTGCTCAGCAAGGCATTCTTCTCGGCGATGGCGGTTACCCCTGCCGGCCATTTCTGCTGATTCCGTTTACCGCCGTCGAAGAACCGTACCTAAATGTTCGTCAGAGGCGCTACAATCGAGCTCATAAGTCAACTCGGACCGACATCGAGCGAGAGTTCGGTAGATTTAAGAGACGGTTTCTTCAGCTCCACGACGAGGTTCCACTTGCTCCACGCAAAGCCTGCAGAATCGTGGCCGCCTGTGCAGTGTTGCATAATATCGCAAAAATGTTTAACGATAACGATGATTTCGAAGATGAAAGTGAGAGCGATGACGATGATGATGATCGTCGTCGAAGGCGAGAGCGTCGCCGTCGAGCGGCACTTCGCCCCGACTTCGGCCCCGCTAGTGTTCTCGGTAGGCACGACGGAAAGCTTTTTCGTGAGCAAATTTGCGAAACCTACTTTTAAGCGCACGTAATTTATAAATGGTTGTCAGCATTTACCACAACATTCACTACTTAAATTTTGGTCGATCTGATGTTAGGGACATCTGGAGTATGGTTTGCTATGCTTTGCTTTTCGTGTTCTTTCGCAGCTTGAACTATACTGGTCGTTGAAATGACAAGCTCAAGACGAAGCTCAAACTGACACATTATTGGCTCAAACAAAAATTCACATGCAGCTTCGGCCGAAATGGCCGCTTTCGTCCAATGCGCTGTACTCGCGAGCATTGTACCTCATCGACGCCGCCTGGCGGCCAATGGCCTGTTTGCTTGCTAGAGAGTTCTCGTCGTTGAATTCGATTCCGGAATCAACACCACCGCATCCACTCACAGACGCCGTATCGATTATGATGTCTGCGATCTGTTCTTCAATGGGCGTCAACTTAGGAGGAGGGTGCACGACAACACTGGCATCATCGGCGTCATCGGCACCAGGTGGACCGCCACCGCCGGTACCAATCCTGTAGTGCTTGAGCGTCGTGAGCCGCTTTCTAACGTCGGCTGCCAAATTCTGCCACTTCTTTTTTACGGACTCGACATCTCGGCCGCCCAATGGATTCTTCTGGTTACAGCCGTCGGCAATACGCTTCCAGACCGCTGTCTTCATCGCTGGCGTAATGTTCATATCTTCTTTAGCCGTCAGGAGCGCCTTGTTTTGTTTGAACTCAAAAATGATGTGCGCGACTTCTGCGTCAGTGAATCTGGCGTTGTTTTTCTCTTTTCGAGGTGCTCTTCTGCTGGCTTTACTACATATTGTAGAATATGAAACAATAATATTTCAAAACCAAAAATTTTGAATATAAAAATACCTGAGATTTTGGTTGTCACCGCTCATGGTTCTTGTTTCACGCTTCAAGACTGCACTCGGTTAAGCAAATGACAACTCGGCGATGCGCCTATTCTTTGCGGCTTATCCCAACCACACCTCATGTGTAACCCGAACTTTTGCCTAATTACGTATCGCTTGCTAGAATTTTGCAGTGTTTCTCTACCTCAAACTTGCTGTTTCTATCGTCTAATTTCGCGAACTAAATAGTTAGCATCGACTTGGCTTAGCGGCTCGCTAAATTACGATCGGGAACGCTCTTTTTGGCAACACTAATTCAAGTCGACTTCTAAATGTTTAGTCCGACTTAATATTTAGAAGTCAACTAAGAAAAAGTCGCATTCTAGGAACGCACTCTGAGTTGTGTTCGTGAGATGGTGAGCTATCTTCTCACACATCGTCACAGTGTGATTGTATAACGTATAACTTTTCGAATTAGCACTAAAATACAAAATTTTCGCCTTCTACTGCATCTCTCACGACGGTCGGCATATTGACAGAATGGTACCAACGAGGCGCATCGAACAAGCCCACCCTGAATGCTCAATTCTTTAGCTGTCGTTTAAGCGAGTACGAAATGCATTATGGCATCACCGTTTGCCATGATCTTGGTACGGTTCGAAACAGTGACTTTTTTGAGCATTTTTTTGCTAGAAAAACTAAAATTAGCCCCGTATTCGAAAATAAAGCGTAGTATAAGGTTTTATTGCATTTTTTCCGCACGGATAATAGAATCAAACTGGCGAAACGTTTTTTGACGTTTGCGCCATTACCTTTTGTTTGTGTTACGCAATTGGTATCTACTTATAGCAAGACTAGTTGATATTTTACCACTAACCATCACTTTACTACCTTTTTTGAAATTATACTGGTACTTGTTTCACTGTCACCCAAATCGGTTCCTAAACAGTCTCTGTATGATCAAGGAACCTTGCAGGCACGTGGACGGTCCAGAATACAACCGTAAAAGGTGCGTAAAGATCCTTAAAAAATAAATTTATGGACGTTTTACGCACTTTTACCGAGCTTTTCTCCATTGTTTATGCATCTGCAACGTTTCTTGACCATGTTGTTTACGAACTGACTTGGGTGACAGTGTTTGTCTGCAGTGTAAAATTATGCTTTTTAAAACGATAAAATTTTATAAATAATGGCTGTGGTGCGTAAAGAAAAGAATAGGCAATTTTTTACGCGGCGCTCGAACGAAAAAATCGCCCATTTTCTGTCACGTCACAAAAAGGCGCAGGAAAAACGCCGATCTTGATTTTTCACTTGAGATAGGCTTCGGAGGTTGAAGTTTCGACAGTTCGCGTTCTTGTTGGGTTTTCCTCGTCGGCTGGCCGTGGGATTGACTTTGGCTTGGAATCTGTAGAGAGAATTTGCTGTTGTACGTCCGAAAAATCGTCTAACAAGCATGAAAGCGCCGTTTAAAAGCTTTTCTAGAGACCAACGTTTGCTCACATTTTTCGAGTTGCGCACAACTCAGTTGGTGTACAAGCACAAGCATTTTCAGAACGCAAACTCTTCAAAAAATCGCCCATATTTTTTCACCGATGATTTCGATTTCTTTATGCGCCACAGTTGATGAAATATTGAAATTAAAGGCAAACAACTTTACAAAAGGAAAGCCTTAGTCTGCAAGAGTAAAAGACTGCAAATCTGCCGTGTATTCAGACGTTTTTCTTCCCCCGATTGCACCATGGTATCACGAGCCGTAAAGAGAAAACCCATCGTTCAACCAAAGAAGAAAAAACCCAACGCCCGCACGACTCTCCTGAAACCAACCCTAGACGCAATGGTTCCCATTTTCGAGCGAGCACAACAAGCCAAACAACTCCACGACGAGTGCGTCAAAGCAATGATTGCTTTATACAACAAGGTATTCCCATTCCCGTACAAACCCAAGAAATATAACTTTCATTTCCAGACCGAATTCACTCTCTTCTTCGACGCTTTCACTTGTCTTCTTCGATCCCCTCTGTCCATCTGGGAGAAGTCCCAAGCAATCGATTGTTGCATCGATTTCTCCGCACGATTCGCCGCGGCACTTCCTTCCGAAGTAGACGAAGAAGGGAACGTCGATGTGAACAGTTTCGCTCACAATCTCGTCGATTATATTCTAAAGGTCTACCGATAATCATTTTATCTTTACCTAATCAAATCGATTTCAGATCTCTTCCGTTCCCGACAACGCCGTGCGTCTTCGCTGTTGCCAGTTAATTGGGCGCATCCTTGCATTGCTCGGTGAAGACGCTAATCTCGACGAGGGACTTTTCGAAAGTAAACACTTTTATGCCTTTTTACAATCACTAAGACCTCTCTCATTGTAGCCATGGTCAATGCACTTCTCGAACGGGCGAAAGACAAGATGGCACGTGTTCGTTTCCATGCAATGTTCGCACTTCATCGTCTTCAGGATCCGCAGTCACCAAAATGCAAAGTTATTACCGGTACGGGTTTTTCCTAATTTTATTTTCAGAATTATTTTTATTTGAGTTTTAGTCTTCACTTTCTTGATGTCGTTCGACCCCTCCCCCGAGGTTCGCAACGCGATCATCTCCCTTGTGTCGTTAACGAAGATGACACTACCGAGTGTGAGTTAGTTCTTGAATTGATTTAAATGTTTTTTGTATTACTTTTCGGTGTTAGGTCCTTGAAAGATGTCGGGATGTGAACGAGAATGTACGGAGGAGTGTTTATCTGCTTATCACTGAAAGAATGCCCGTCAAGGTGCTCAATTTGAAGCAGAGGATGGAGATCTTGCATAATGGGATGAAGGATCCTAATGGTAGGGCCGGGGCTGTCATATTCTACATATGTATAGTACATAATGCATGTATTGTACATACAGTACATAACTATGTGTATTGTACATAGACTGTATTGTACATACAGTACATAACTATATGTATTGTACATAGAGTACATACACTATATATAATACATAAGACATGTATTGTATATACAGTACATAACTATGTGTATTGTACATACACTATGTATTGTACATACACTATGTATTGTACATAAAGTACATAGACTATATAATACATATATACATAATACATGTATTGTATATACAGTACATACACTATGTATTGTACATATAGTACATGGACTATATATAATACATGTACTGTACATGTAGTACATTAACAATCGTTTCTCCCTTATAGAAAACGTTCGAACCGTCGTCGAGCGCAAACTGATCCCCTCTTGGCTTGCCGCCTGCGACCACAATATCGTCGCTTTACTCGAACGTCTCGACTGTGTGTCGAACCCGGAATTATGCGAAGATGTTCTCGCTGTTCTCTTTCGACAGAAACAACTCGACAAACTTGTCGATGAATTCACTTCGTTACTTCTTGCGGACAAGTAGAAATAAAGACCGTTGTAACAACCCTTTTTTAAGTATTTTCATGTGTAGTACCAATCGACTTATCGATAAACCTGACTGCGAAAATTTGTTCTATTGGCGGGTTCTACTCGCTTTTTTACGACGGGCGGCGAAGGATACAAAGTGTACCTACGATGGGGATGTCGACGAATTGATCGATAGACTCCTTCCTTCACTCTACGAGTTTGTCGACTATCTCAAAAGGTATGTACTGTACACACGCACTGTTCGTGAGTAATAGTCTTTTTTTAGCTTCGTTGTGCTGAATCCCCCCGTCGACGATGCGGAAGAGTCACTCTGTCGGGAGTTTCAATCGAATCAATTACTTCTCATTCTTGACATGACCGATCATGCCGATGCGGCTGGAAGGTACGTCGGGTACTTCTACCCTAGTCTGCGCTGCAAGTCGGATGTACCGATCCTCGAGGCCCACTCACATACACGATGGACGGGGTGGCACTTTGTGACGCGTTAGTGGGCCTAAAAGTACATGTCGGTAAACCCTCTTTTCTTTTGAAGGAAGCACATGATTGAAATATTGAGAATCCTCGTCTTCGATAAGAAGACGAACAAGAATTTAATCGGAGCGATGCTGCACGCTTATCTGAAACTGTATCTGCCGGTCGCGATGGAGACTAATGCGACTCGGGCGGCGGTCGAACTCGACGAACCACTCGGGTGGATTACCGATGCGATGGCCGAGTTTCAGTTACCCTCGACGACGCCCGCTGGAAATGACGAGGCGATGGACGAGGAGGAGGATGTGTTGAATAGGTCGCTCGTTAGGGAGCTGGAAGAGGTGATTGTTAGGGGCGGTGGAGGGGCTTTTAAAGGGGTTGGGGGAAGGTTTTTAATTGAGAAAATTCATGATAAATGGGGGGGAATTAAGGAAGATTAAATTGTTTTTATATTTTATTATTTATATATTTATATTTTATTATTTTTATATTTATATTTTATTATTTTTATTTATTATTTATTTATATTTTTATATTTTATTTTTTTTTTAATATTTTATTATTTATACGAAAATATTAATTTTGGGTTTACTTAACGGTTAATTAGTGGGAACGCTAGTTGAGTATTGCAATTTATGAATTTTCTGTTTTTTTGTTTGTTTAGAGGGATCCTGAGACACTTGAACGATGTCTGACGATCGTTTGTGCACTGCTGGAATTTCCTCAACTCAAGACGTTGAATGCGACGTTGCGAACGATGTTTGATTCTCTTGTATGGGTGTAAACATGGTTGGAGCAAAATATTTTTATTTGAAAAAAATCGAAATGTTTTGAAATTGAAAAATTAAAATTTGGGAGGAAACTTAAAATTAATTTTTAAAAATTGCACTGTTGGGAAATGGGCTGAGAAATAAAAGAATTTTTTCAGTGAAAATAATTATAAGTTTTACACGAAAAATTTTGCAGATTTTTTTCAACAATTATGAGCTGGCTGAACAAGTTTTTGCTTTTAAAATTTTTTTCGAGCGATTTTGATATTTTCCGATTTTTATTTTAAATTTTTTTCTAGCGATTTTGATATTTTCCGATTTTTATTTTAAATTTTTTTCTAGCGATTTTGATATTTTCCAATTTTTATTTTAAATTTTTTTCTAGCGATTTTGATATTTTCCGATTTTTATTTTAAATTTTTTTCGAGCGATTTTGATATTTTCCGATTTTTATTTTAAATTTTTTTCAAGCGATTATTATTATTTTTTTCAATTTTATTTTTAAATTTTTTGAGCGATTTTTATTTTTTCCGATTTTTACTGTAAATTTTTTTAGCGATTTTTTTTTTCGAAAATCGAAATCGAAAAAAACCCGATTTTTCCCGAACGTACTGTACATTTTTTACCACTTTATTTCACTTTATTTCCCTCCCAGATTTTACCGACCGTCCGTTGCACCGATCCGGCATTGCGCAATCTGGCTTTTCGTGGCATCGGACTTACGGGGCTTTACGAACGGGATATTGCGGCGAAACAACTTGTGTTGTTGTTGCAGGTGTGCATTATATTTATTCTCTTATTTGTTTGTATTTTTCGTATTTTTTTACCTTCGTATTTTTTGTGTATATATTTTATTTTTTTGTTTTTTTTTTAACAGACGCTGAGTGTCGATGTGGTACAGGTCAAGCGGACGGCATTGTCGGCTATTTTTGATCTTTTGCTTGGTACGTATAGTTGATTTAAAATTTGGGAATTTATTTTTTCGAATTTTAAACTTCTATATTTTTGTAATTGAGGCGTGTAATTTTTCTGGTTGACATATTGGGGACAAAAATTCTTTCAGGCAATTTTGAGAAATTTTTTAAATTTTGACTGGATTGTCATAAGTGGAAAGCATGAAAGTAGCGAGCTGAAAAATGAGCTTGTGTGGCGGTTCTTGGGTTTTTTATTGGGTTTATAAGGGGAGAAAATCGTATTTTATTTTATTTTATTTTATTGTAAAGCATTTAAAATAACCCTCGGGGTATTTGACATTTCATATACTGAGGACTTTGATGTAGGAATTATTTTTGGCAATTATCTATAGGCTTGTTTAATTTTCTGAAACAAACAAGAGGTTAAAATTCAAAATATATGGAATATATAATTATTATTAAGTTGCTTTTTTATTTATTATATTTTATATTTATTAAAATTGATTATTTAATTTTATTAAAGGGCTATTTAAAGGGTTTATAAATTTAAAATAATTATAATTATTATAATTTTATATTATACACTAAATGCCCGAAATAGTGTACGTACTGGTTTTAGTCTATGGTTTGCAATTACTCGACGATGCGTTCGCCGACGATAAGGAGGAAATGGCTGGGGGTGGCTCGGCGTCGTCAACGACTGCTGGGCCGAGGAATGCTGCTGACGAGATTGTTGGACTTTTTGTGCTGATATTAGAAAAGGAGGTTAGTGTATTTATTAATTACACTGGTTTTACATGCTGTAATGGTCGGTAGGGGCAATTTTTTAGTCGGGTATTTTTATTTTTAAAATAAATATTTTTACCCGGGGGACCCGTGGAAAAATTTTGACGAAATAAAAAAATTAGAAAAAATTAATAATATTGATAATAATGAACAAAAAATAATAAAACTTTGTTGGGGAATTCGATAAAAATTTGGGAATGACATTTTGTAATTTTTGAATTAAAATAGAAAATTTGAATGATTTTTACTGAAAAAAAATTTGCAGAAATTTTAAAGCTGGAAAGTTTGCTGCTGGGCATAAATGTAAAAGTATGAATTTTTTAAAGTGAGGGAAAATTCCGCGAAAAATTGATCGATTTTACTAACTTTTTTTTTCCAAAAAGAAAGAATTAAAATTTTGTGACAATTTGGGATTCAGAATTTTTCGAAGAATTTAGCTGGGAAAAATCGAAATTTGGGTTGAAACGATTAAAATGGACAAAATTCATTGATTTTTTGAAGAAGAAAAATTACAAAATTCATTAATTTTTTGAGGAAGAAAAATTAGAAAATTTATTAATTTTTTTAAGAAAAAAAAAATTACAAAATTGATTAATTTTTTTAAGAAAAAAATTTTTTTCACATATTTTTTTACATGTTCTTTTTTTTAAATTAACGAAACCCTTTTTGGGGTCGCCCAATTTTTTCCCCTTGATCGTAATTGACGAAATTTTGAGTCATGTTGTTGTACAGGACTATGAAATGCATACGATAGTGGGCGAAGGTCTCGCCAAACTGCTTTTGCATCAGCGTATATGGGCGCCGAAGTTGTTGTCGAGACTTGTCGTCATGTGGTACAATCCGTGCACGAAGGAGAATCTTAAACTTATGCATTGTATTGGGTCGTTTCTTCCCATGTTCGCTTTTGATACAAGGTCTGTATGCACTGTATTAAAATTAAAATAATTATTAAATTAAATAATTATTAAAATTAAATAATAAAAAATAAAATTGTGCGATAATTTTAAAAGTGGTCCCACAAATATTTTTGTGAGGAAATTTCTTTATTAAATAAAAAATAAAATTTGAATAATTCTATAAATGGTCCGACAAATGTTTTTGTGAGGAAATTTCTTTATTAAAAAATAAAATTGGAATAATTTTATAAATGGTCCGAAAATATTTTTTTTGAGGAAATATTTTAATAACCGAGGTTTTTTAATTTGAAAATTTTTTTTACAAAATTCGATGCATTACTAGTCATTTTTCGAAAGTATAAAATTTAACTCCACTTTTTTTATACATCGTTGACTATGCAGAAAGAATCAGGAGCAACTTGAGGAAGCGTTTGTCCCGACACTTCGGACCCTTTTTCGCGCGACACCGCGGTCTCCACTCGCGAAGATCGACGTCTACCAGGTCGCACAGTACATGATTCAATTGACGAACGCTAATAGATGTCGGCATCAACCGGTTATTGCGCCTGGCACGGCGTCACGGCCTGTATGTAGTTGGGAAAAGGTGGGACACTAATTTTTGCGTTAAAAAAGTTTTTTCAAAAAATTATTTTTTTTTTCGAAAAAAAAAAATTGAAATTATTTTGAAATGGTTCCGAAATGCTTTTTGTGCTGAAATAGAAATAGAAAGGGCGAAATATTTTTGAATCACACCCCGGGGTAAAAATATTCAATGCGAAAACTAGTGTCCCATATATCCCACCGTTACAGCAATTTTTCCGAATAGGGTTGGCAAATCCCCGGGGATTTTCCCCTGTCCCCCAAAACCCCCACCTATCTTGCACGTGTAAATTTATAAAAATAAAAAAGTTTTTTAATTTGTAGAAAATGCGATTTTTTAGTCGTAAAAATTTTTTTGTTGGAAAATAAATCCCCGGGGATTTTCCCTCCGTCCCCCCAATCCCCGAGGGGATCCCCCGCCTGTCTCGGACGTGTAAATTTATAAAAATAATTTTTTTTAATTTGTAGCAAATGCAATTTTTTCGTTTTTCCCATCCCCCATCCCCTCCCCGGGGGATGCCACCCCTATTCCGAACTTACTGTGTTTCTCACTCGTTTTTTCAGGAGGGAAGTGGTCATGGCACCCTGGCGGTGAAGTTGCTGAACGAGATTCTCGTCGTTGTTGAAGAGAGTGGGGATATGACGGTCGTGAGGGCACTTGCGAGGATTCTCACTATGTTGGAATTTACTGGGGAGGGGGAACGTGCTCTTTGGAAGGACGTTGCGCGCTTGCTTGATGTTTGTATGAAGGTGGGGGAGAAACAGGGTTTTTTGGACAGTGCGCAACCCCCACCGACTTTAGGAAGTGAAGGAGAAGTTGGCGAGAAAATCGTTGGAGAAAGCCGCCGAAATGATTAAACCGCTTGCGGAGGTAGGCGGATTGAATTGGGGAATGCAAAAGTGTTGGTTTATCCGATGGGAATCGAACTCGACACCTTACGGTTGGGGGAAGACGCACCTAATGGTTAGACTGGCTGACGCTTTTTGAATGTATGCTATGTGCAGGTGTAAAATTGGGTTTGGGGGAGGGGAGGGGACAAAAATTTTGTTCCCCCATACCCCCGTGTGCCCCACATTTTGGGGCAATTTTTCAGACCTAAATTGTCTATTTTTTGGGCAAAATTTAGTTGGCTTTGGGGGTATTTTTAGAAGTTTTCCCCATTGGGGGATGGGGGCATCATTTTGCCAACACTGTTTAAAATTTTGGTTATTTGTGCTAAAAGATTTTACCCCCGCTGACGGTGTTGGCGGGAAATTTATCATTTTTTGCTTGGTGAATTAGCAGATTGGATGGATATTTTGGTCGGAAATTTATGCGTGAAGACGTATTTATTATTATTACAAGGTGTAAAAATTTAGTCGGATTTTTTCTGAGCTGATGCAGAAAATAGAAAAAAAAATATAATAAAATAGAAACAAAATAAAAGTCTTAAAAAAGGTGTAAAAATTCAAGGAAAATTTAAAAAATGTCTAAATATTCACTCTGATTTTTTCTGAACATGCTTAAAATCGAAATAAAATAAATTAGTATCTTTATGACAGAGTGCTGACACGCCCCCCACACTTTGCGACACGGACGAAGACGCACCCCACGACGAAATCGAACTAGTCGCCGGCGTGACCCAAATGTTCGCCAACGGCACCTCAGTCCCCTCAACGACCCGTTCCCCTACACGTCTGGAACAATCATCGATCGATTCGGCCGGAGAAATGAAAGTGGTCCAAACCGGTGGAGATGATGACGTCCGTGTCTACAGGAAGGGACCCCCTAGTGCTAATCGGAGAGCGAGGCAACTCTTGAGGAAGAATGAAACGGTTTTACTCAAAGCTGAAGCGACACCTGGTGGAAAGATTGTTAAGAAGGAGGGTGGTCAGGAGATGGACGTGGTCGCTGGCGGAGTGCCAACACAGAAAGGTATTGAAACAAACTGGTTTGTTCACTCTAGGCCTACCTTTTTGCCTCATTCGTGTTGCGACTTTTCGAACCACCAGATGCGTTTTTGGCCCCCTCTATAACCCCTGACCTACCCCCATACCCGATATTCCAAAATGGGCGGGTCAGGTGGCCATCTTTTAGCTACTGAACATGGCCGACGGTTCATCCCTAGTTGGTTGATTATTGATTGATTATGTACTGTACATATGTGGTTAGCACCCAGTCTAACTAGATGTTCTTGAAGCTTTCCCACCGCCGACAACTGAGGAGGGCAGTCAGGAAACGACCAGCAGTGGGCATATTTCGGAGTTCTCGTCTCCACCGTCACCGACGGCAGTTGCTGGCTCCAGTGGGGAGCGACGACGGAGTGTCGTGCTCGGCGGTGCTAGTGGAACCCCCGGTCGGCGGAGCGTTGTGCGTCTCGCCCAGCAGCAGTGGCTGATGGGCACTGATGACGAGTCGTGCCTTTCTGAGTGAGTCTACTTGAAGTTGCTTGGGATGTGTGCCTGGTGATGCCACTCTCTATAGCTATGTGGGCTAAATTAGGGAAGAATTGGCCCCGGGCAATTATTTGTTGGAGTTTGTGAAAAGTGGAGTAATTAATTAAGGAGAAAAGGTGAAAGCTTTTTTGAGGTAAATAATTTTTGACTCTAAGCGCTTGTTGAGTCGGTATGGGTGAAAAAGGTGTCCGATGTGAACGTGCAGTGCCATTTGAGTCTTTATGACAAAGGGCCAATTGATGGCCGATAATTTAGCGTATGTGCATAGTGCAGAGTAGGTGGACTGTCTGTCTGTCTCTCTCTACATAGGCCCGATGACGATGAGGACGCGAACGAGCAGGCTGAAGGCGTTGACCGAGTCGATGAAGACGAGGATGAGGTTATGTCGTGCGATTGATCGACGGCTGTTGCAATATTGTGCGAATGTATTGTACGTAAACGCTGCATGCTTTACAAGCTTTATAACATGCTCTATCTTTGTTTTTGTTTGTTTGTTACTTGTGCGGGGCATACCAGGCGTCGCTGTGCACATATTGTGTATTTTATGGTAGACTGACAGGGGTGCAACTAGGTCGGGGGGAGGGGGCTGCCGAGCCGAATTTGGTTCGTCCGACCCCCCTGGCCCAAATCGATAGAAAAATGATTTTTTCACCCATTTTTGCGGCGGAGGGGCGGGGTGGAGCCCCACAAACCCCCTTTTACCTACGCCCATGCATACATATTGTATTGTATGGCAGACTGACGTAATGGTGTGTGCAGAAAGTAGGTAGATGGACCGGTCTGTCGCTGTTTGTTTGTTTGTTGTGTGTGTTTTATCGAAGCATCTTTTTACTTACTGTACACAGGTGGGAGAAGCTCGCTTTCTGCCGTCTTTTGCGTTTCTTTGTGTACACAGTAGATAGGGTTGGTACTTTGGGGCTGCTTCCCCCAATGGGGCAAATTAAAAAAAATGCCCCTCCCCCAACTAGCTTCCCTAGAGTAGACCACATCGTTGTCGATGTCAGCTGTGTGCTTCTCTCTGTCCGCACGGTACATGTTGGCACCCGTAGAGCTTGTGCGTGCACCATAACTGCCTAGGTAACAGTAAAGCGAGGCCATTTCTGGCTGACTCCAACTCGCCTTTTGGCCCGTGCTGGAACCACATCTAAGTTAACTGCAGCTCGCGAAATAGCTGGCTAGCTCCAAACATGACGGCACATACCTAACCAGACAGGCATTGTGTCCGTCTGTGTGTCACAAAAAAAGAAGAGTGGTGGTGGAGAGCCGCAAACAGTGTTGAATGAACGTAGTGGCACAAATTTCAATTGAGGTTTTGACTATACCGTAAATGGTCGATTATTGGCCCCTCCCACGGCGTTCCATCTGCTATCGATGGCATATGAAAGACCTGATTCGATGAAGCCCCCACCCTCTGGAAACCCGAGCGGGGAGCGACAGCAACGACGAGTGTCGTACTCGGCGGCGCCAGTGGAACCCCCGGTCGGCGGAGCGTTGTGCGTCTCGCCCAGCAGCAGTGGCTGATGGGCACTGATGACGAGTCGTG
>JAQGBB010000861.1:0-16076 GCA_034691745.1 Prismatolaimus dolichurus
GCTCTCGCGACGTTGCATTAAACACAGCGTCAAAGCGCCACCTACACTAGCTGGCTTAAATGCGAGAAAAAACGGTAATGTGGAGTGTCAGTTTACGAGATGCCTTGAACGTCCTGCGCTGTCGAGTATCGACGATCAGAAAGAATCCAAGTGAATCGAATCGGTTCGATTCAATTCAGACTTCTCGAAATTAGCCGATTCATTTCTATTCAAATTTTTCAACCAGAGAGTTTCAAAACCATTTTTGCTGGCCAAAACTCCTCCATTTTGTATCGACTTTCTATTTTCTAACACCCTGGTGACATTTTTAACTCGCGTTGACATTATTGTGCTGTTTCGCACAATAAAGTGGCTGTTTTTGCAATTCGACGCTGAAATTTAGTGGATCTGTCTATACGGCTTCTGTTCGATTCGACTCGGTGTAGAGTCGAATCGATTCGTTTTTAGGGCCACTAAGTGCGTATATGGGCCTTGGAAACCACTTATGATAGCACCTTTGATGACAAAAATTTTCAAAGTAGCTTTGGGCACAACTTGGAGTGCGTTGACGGATTTGGCTGAATTTTTTGTCCGCATTCCCCACACTGTATGCTTTAAAATCTGTTGTCATCGATGGTCTTTGTCGCAAGTGGTTCAGGTTTATTCCCCATCCCCCTTGGTAAGCAAACGTAATATGTGGATGACCCATAAAGCAACATACTGCAATGAACGACCAGGTTTAATCTGCTTCGCTCGAATTTTTAGCGCGGAAATAGATCACGAAGCAGAATTCGCCAAAGTACATCGTGAAGATGACCCAATGAAGGAAGAGGCAGAGGTAAGTGTAGAGAGTAGAGCTACTGGGTCAGCAACTTCCAAACATCTGAGGCTAAAGCGTAGTTAGTTGAAACCTCCTTCGAGTGAGGCGGACCGTATAATTTTACGTCTATGACTATAATAGGGTTGGTAGTTGGGAGGGGGCAAGAATTTTCGCCCTCACCCCCGGGGGCCCCTGGAGTGCCTCATTTCTGAGCCGAAATTTTCAATGCAAAAAATAGTAAGGGGCATCCCTACTAAAATGTCGAGGCGCTGGACGGGCATAAAGTAATAAGGGGTAGCCCTCACTAAAGAGGAAAATATGGTCGGAAACGCTCAAAATGTGGGCATTATAGAAAAAATTTCGACCAATTTTGGTAACTTGAAAAAAGTTCATTAGTAATTCAAGGCACTTCCAAAAATTTGCTCCAATGGGGAATGGGGGGCGGTGCGGGGCCCAGGGGGGAGCCCGAACTACCAACCCTAGCTATAATCTACCTTCAGCACTTGACCCACTTTCCCAGTGGCCGAAGGGTCAGACCTCATTGGTTACCGAATGCGCGGCTCACTTGCAGAACATTGAGGTGGTCGACGAGTCTACGACCTTATTCCCGAAGTCACCGACTGAGGCTGTAGAAGAAGTACTTGTGGACGTTCAGACCGTTTCCCCTAGTTTTTCAAATCGACGATCACTGCCAACACCAGTTCCTGCCAATGGGCGTACTCAACAGGTGTGTGCTTTCAACTTTGCGTTCGCAACGTTACGATACTTCTGCGATTATCATTTTAACATTTTGTTTGGGTTTACCGGGACGTTATTACGTAATATTTTAAGCACATGAAAGTTCCGTTTTTTCTGCGCATAATACTGGCGCAGCGGCGTTTTCTGCCTTTCTTCGGGCTCACTGAGAGCCCGAAACTTTTTTAATGAAATTATTAGCGCAGGACTTCAGATAAACGAGTATATGCTTTGGATTTGAAACTAACTACATCTACGCAGAATGGAACAATACCATCGAGTCACGTGACAATCTCAGATGAGATATCAACAGTTACAAACGATCGCCGGCCAGCCTCTCCTCGCTTGCGCAAAAACGCCGTCGCACCTTTGCCGCCTGCGGCCGCCGACGATCTAATGGACTTCACGAATGGAATTTCCAACGCTAACCAGCGTAGAGGTTTGTCCCGTACTGACTGCTAAGCAGCACCATTGTATAAAATGAAAACAGCTTTTTAGAAAATTAAAAAAAACGTGAATGTTTGAAAACGAAACGAAATTTGCCTCAGCTCGTGGACCAAATTTTTTCATTTTTTGTGTTTCCGCCTGATTAGTGACTCTTCATTATATAATAAAAACCATGGATTTTATTTGACATTATTTCTAGTTCTACCCCGCCCGCAAACGATGCAAACTTCTCACGACACGCAAGCCTCTGACGACTTCGAACGCCGTCGACCGCCGCTACTTCGCCGCGAGACCCACATCGTCGAGTCGCCAATCTCTCCGAGTTCTCCACGGCTAATCGAAACTCCGCCCCTTCGTCGCCGTGAGCGCGTTCGAAACGGCGGTCGACTGTTTTGCTCGACGTCGCTCGACGACCGTTCGCCGTCGCTGACGAGCCTCGACATGTCGCCGTTGTCGCCCGTTCATCCCTATGCCGACCCTTACTCGAAAACGCATAAGCTCGATGGGCGGTCGAGATCACCAAGTCCGCCCGTTCGAAATCGTCGATCGAACGGTCGACTCAGCATGCCACGCGTTGCGCAATCACCGACGATTCCGATTGGTCAGCGCATCGAGGGCGACTTTCCGCGCATGGTCCCATCGCCGACGATGCGCTACCAGACCGAGTCGCCAGACTACGATTCGTTCGTGGAGGAGGGCTACTCGTCGGGCTCTTATGGCCCATCGCCGCCGCTTGTAGGGGGCCGCTTTCGACCTCCGAGACCGCGAATCTATCATTTTACGCCATCGCGTCGACCCCTGGTGGCACCAGCGGGAAGGGGTGGCATGCGCCTTGGCGGCTATCGGGTGGTACCCGGAAGTCCACCCCCACCGACGCCGATGACGCGACCGATGCTGGTTCGTAATGGCGCCGTCGTAGGTGATAACTACGTCCGCTATCCGCCGGGAGATAAACCACCACTGATGGCAAACGGTGGGGTTTATTCGCCCTTTGACGGCGTGGCGCCTCCGAGGGTCGTTCGTGCCCGCGGCGTTCCGCCGTTCGATTCGGAAGAGGACTACTTTTAGTTGAAACTCGTATTGAATGTCGATTGGTTGGATTCTTAGGCTTATTATCAGTAGTCTTTGACGTGGAAATGCGGGAATTTGCCAAGTTGGGATTATGTCTAAATATGTCGCTCCGACCTGCCGTCAGCTATCCTTTGTTGGGCGTAGAGAATACGTCTGACGGATAGGGGTGGCCGTCTGTAAGTGCAAGTCGACGTCTGGCTCACATATATATCCGTCTTTGTTGTTTGCTTGGCAGACTGCAAATTATGTTTTACTCAGTGTACTGAACGAGAAAACATGGATTCCAGTGAACGAGTTGATTAAATTAAAAAATTTAAGAGTGTGTGGGTCTCCTACCTTCACGAGCGGTCACGAAAAATATAGTCAGAATTTTATGCCGTAATTTTTGTTCATTTCAGCTAGTCGTTAAATTTTGCTTGATTGTATTTCACCTTTCTCCGAACCATGCTTTTTCGGGCACTCAGTCCTTTTGTTGCCGCTCTTGTTGCGTTTGCCGGTTGCGTGAGCACTTATGCACTCGAGCTCGAGGTTCCCTACACCGTAGTTGAAATTTCTGGAACTGAGGCGGCAGTGGCTATCGCCTACAGAGTAAGCGAAAATAGCACAGCCGTCATCTACTACACCGGAAAAGTAGGCAAAACACCGTATAGAGTGGAAACTAGCGCCCCAATTGGTTCAGACATCAAGTTTATCTGCCTGCCTTTAGTACAGCGCTGGCAATGAGCAATTGATTACCAGCTTGTGCAGGCAATACCCTGTAGTGGCGCACCCAGCCAGAGCGCTGTGTTACCCCAATGTAAACACCGGCATGGTCAAAGCAACTGCTGGCTTCGGGCCAATGCTTTACTGCTCGCCTGAGGATGCGTGTGAAAGTCCAAATCGCAAACGCTGAGGACTGACGAGCAACAAATCGTGCATGTTTTTGCATCTTCTTAGAATTGGAAACCTATGCTCAGCCTGGGCCTTCCATTCAAAACGTTCGCGGAAAATTTGAATTTATCTTCCTTGTCCACGAAAGTCGCTAATCGTCCTGTTTGAAAATTAACGTTATAACCGCAGCCGAATGCTCGACCCTCCCCTGCCCCAATTTGGTGGACTCTTCCCCTTTATGGGAGGCCCGTAATGGTTGGTTGATATTATGCGTTTTGGGCTTTGTGTGTATGGTAGCTCTTTTTTGTCTAAGACTTTTCGAATACCCACTTTTTCCTTCCGATCAGCTGGACAAAGACTTGTAGGGAATGACAAAAATGGATCCTTTTAATCGTTCAAGTCAGCTTTGCATGCATTTTTTCATGGTCGCAAGATAAAAGCGAAAGCGGATATAACTAGGAGCAACAACAAGCACATCGAGTTTGAAATGTGGAGATAGTTGCTGCGTGCTTCTGATCGCGACTTTAGACCAGCTTGGCAACGACGATAGTGACGATGCAAAATACGGGGCATGTCTTCTGTCGTTCCTCCGACGGCCATTTGATGATGTACGTGTCTAAAAGCAGACAGCTCTTTCTCCGAGGAGCTGTGGGTGAAGCGGCGTAATCCACTTGCAAAAAATCGCTACGAAACAGTATCCATGCAAAAGCTGTAAAAGTTATTCGGAAATTTTGTCAAATTTTAGAACCACTCAAAATCGAAATTTTTGATTTCCTGTACGATTTTAGGTTATTTTTGAACTGTTCGTCCCTTCGACGCCTAAAACGTATCTTGTTGGCGTTTCATCAGCGTTTACCGTCGTTCTCCCTGTCCAAGTAGCTTGAACTCTTGACGCAAACGCCACCACGTCCGGTCTGCATTAATACGCAGTTTACTAAAAATGACGTGCAAATTTCAGCTAACTCTATCCGGGCTAAAAGTGTTCCTGACTAGCTGCCATCTGGAGGTTCGCGGAAAATGTGTTACCGAAGTATTTATTATCGCTCGGGCTTCTCTGCGTAAGCGATTGAAGCACGCCCTCGACGATGCCGTTCGTCCACCCTTCCATGTACTGCTTGAACGTGTTGTTCGTCCATGTGCCACCCTTTTCCAGATCCTTGACGATGCTCGGCGTTAGGTATTGCTCGACCTTCTGAAAATTGGAACTGTCGTAAAATCGACTGCTTTAAAAATGAAATATTTTCAAAAATTTACCTGGTACACGATGCTTTGAACTTCTCGCTCAGGCAGAAATTTGTACGTCTAAATATTAAAAAAAAATTTCTCTCCGAAAGCAGTCAGAGAAACTATTCTACATCGTTTACCTGTGAAGCCATCGTTAGCTATTCGGTTTCGATTTGTTTCTCGAATCTACCGCGTTTGAAAGCAACAGAAACGCAGAGAAGAGTCACGCGCAGTTGCACTGAGTTACGTGGTTTTGCTCGTACGTAGCTGCGCAGAGTTTGTCTCTCACAATTGCTTCATGGCAACAATGCATGCTCGAAGCATATATTTTCCCCTGTTGCCAGCTCGTTTGGAGTAATCATTTTTATTGCCGACTCATTCGGTGCTTCCAAACGTTTTAAGGCGAGCAGTTACCTCCGATTTCTCAAGCTGATCGGAAGGTTCATCTAGATGGTAGGCCATGATTGCCGGCGAGTGGTGGAACGGTTGAGCGTTTTGAACGGGATAAAATTGATTATCAAACTCATGATGTGATTTGCGTTTTCAATTGTTAGCTCCAACATTTCTATGACATCTTGTCTGCCTATTGCATTGCCTGATTAGTCTATATGGCCAGCTAATCCGACGGGAAGCGGCAGATATGACATCAAGCGTCCACCGGAGAAAGTTAGGGTACCAATAACGCAAATTAAAAAAAAAACTTTGGTATGTCACGTCGTACCTCGTTCACTCAGTGGATCTCCAATTGAGGCTGAAGAGTCCATACATCTGTGACGTTACGGTTTTTTGGGGGAGGGTGAGGTATGAAAAGGTGGCCATTCATGACGAGGTGGACGGGGGTCGACCGAAAGTGACGTCAGATGTGATTTTGCTGCAGACGTTACAGTTAGGGGAATGCTTTCTGTCAAAACGCCCCATGTCTCTAAACTGAGTTGTCCGTTGAAAAATTTGATAGCACCTCCAAATGGTCGACAGTCGCGCAGATGAAAAGTCGACGCTGGGGTCATGCGACGACAGTCGTAGGGAATGAGATTTTCGTGCTTGGTGGCGTCGACAAGAATGACGTATGGTTGAAGACCGGTGAGGTCTACAATATAAAGTCATGTGAGTGGAGGTCGATAGCTAATGCGCCGACGTCACGGTATGGAGCTTCGGCCTTTGCTCACGCCGGTCTCGTTTATCTCATGGGTGGCTAAAATGGGACGATCGCAAGCCACCTTGATTATGTTGACATATACAATCCGTCGACAATCTCGTGGACGACGCCTAGGTTCAAGATGCTGAGTGTGCGTTCTTTCTTTGCTGTTACGCTTATTCGCGCAAGTCCATAAAAACATAAAGTCCACAAAATATAATCCATAGAAAATAAAAACCAACGTACCTGATAAACTAGCTAGCAGCAGCTAGCTAGCAACCAGAAAGAATGAAGGAATGCAGAAAAGTTTGGAATTGATAGAAATAGTAGTCTACAATCATCGCATCCTGCCAGACGAGCGAGTGAAAAAAGAAGGATGCCACTGGTCATTCTGAAATTATCCCCCATCCCCTACCGAATCCCACCCGACCAAAAAAGTGCGCGACGGTGTGAGTAACCTGCTTATGGTGAACGCCAACCTGTCAACGGTAGGCGACAACTTGCAAAGGTAGGCAACAACTTGCCAATGGTAGCGGGTTAGGGGCCGAAACCCCCGAATAGAAATTTGTTTCTTTTTTCGACAAGAGAATAAAGAAAAACTGGTCTTTACAGAAGTACCATAGACAAATCGTGGCCTCGGTCTCTCTTGCTTCAAAAACGTGCGCGCGTTTTTTTGCATCCTGCCTGGAGCCCGAATGGCGCAAGCAAAAGGAGACTTACTCGTCGTTCTGGGATTATCCCCCCTTATCCCTCACCTATCCCCCGGGGACAAAAGTTAGCGGACGGTGTGAGCAGTGCAGGTGTACTATTGGCAAGCTGGCAAATTGCCAATGGTATGTGCGAACTTGCCAATGGTAGGTGTAAACTTGCCACTGGCATGTACCAACTGTTAGTGGTATGTTCCAAATTGTCAATGGTATGTACCAACTTGCCAATGTTATGGTGGGTTCGAAGAAGCGAAGTCCTTCCTTGAAAAAAATTTTTTATTTTTTTAGGAGAGGGAAAACGCAGTACGGCGACAAATCGTGGCCTCCTTTTCTCTGTTGCTTCAAAAACTTATATGCTGGTGTTTTTTGTGAAACGGCAGGACGCCTTTTCGGCTTTGCCGATTTACTTGTTGCGAAAGTGGTCCGCTTGTTTCGCGAATACAGTAAAATAAATGCCTACGTATGCAGTGCATGGCCGAGTACCGTAAAGTTAGGGATTTAAGATACAATTGTACTGCTACATCTGGCCGGTTTTACACTGTTTCTTACAACAAAGGCTTGGAAGTGCATATTGCAAGGTGCGCAACATGCGTTGCACGTGTGTGAAAACCGGCCAGGGGCAGGAGTATCTTAAATCCCTGATTTTACGGTAGTTGACCTTCTTCGCTTTCGCATAGAGTAAATCCAGTTGCTACCGGCTATCATTTTACCGTGAAGCTGGATTTTAATTGGTCGACATTCGCTTTTTGTTGATAAAAGCTCGCAAGCAGTGACGACACAAAACCTAAGACATCATCAAGGAAACTGCCCTCCCTTCAGGAAAAGGGCACCACGGAGCATCCTACGGTCGAGGCCGATAAACTGCAGGCGCCTCTCCACACTTCTTGCATGGCAGTGGACCTGGTGACGGGCCGATTTCGTTCATCAGTGGCTGCCCAGGTCCCATTACAAAAATTTAACCTAGGTTTCCCCAAAGAGCCTCCACACAAATCTTCAGCCCGCTAGCCCTCTTATTTTGACAGTTATCGCGGTGACAGACCGACGCACAGACAGATGGACACGGCCGATTGCATAGGGTTCATTGACGATGTGCGTCAGTGAGCCTAAAAACTGTCCACGCAATTCTAGGCAGCGCTCAGTAATATATGAAACATCTCGGAACACACGAATGTTCCACCATTTGCACGCGGCACACACCGTGCCATGATCCTCTCAACTTCCACTAACTTTGATTTTTCGAGGGGAATAAGGGGTATTAGAGGTGCATAGAAGGGCATATGGGGTGACAGAGGAGGATGATTTTTTGGCGGACAGTTATCATCCTTTTTTTGCTACGCTCCACGCAGAATGCAAAAATTCTTTTTTACTGCTAATAAGGGATAAACAGTGGAACACCATGAAACAACACCCAATTTCAACTGTTACATATTCTTTATAGTCACTACCAGATGCACAGAGTATCACTAGTGGATCGGAAAAGCAGACTGCTTATTTCAGTCAAAAACAACTCTGCAGCTGGCCTGCGCTTCGGCATCTTTATGTGCACTTTTACGATCCGAACTAACGAAGCGTTGGACGAGTATACGCCCCTCATCGCTTCGGATTCTCTTTGGCGTCTATATTCGAACAACGCGAACACAATTCCCCTCAGGAAGGGAAGCGCGAGCTCGACTATGGATATAAATGACATTCCGCCAAAGATAAGCATCGTGCCACCAGCTGGGGATACAAGTTTTATTAGCTAAATCGGTTTTAGGAAATAATAGTTAGATTGAACTTTAGAGGATTAAGAGGACTGTAGACTAGACCTCGAAGGTTTCCTGTTCGATGAGCGAAGTTAGTAAAAGTGTATCAAAATAGACATGAACGGCTACAATCTTTGCTCTAAAACACGGAAGTGGGCAAAATGCAGTGCCAGTTGATGCTACTGTGGGGTCATGAGTGATAAAACCCATCATCAAGAATGACAGTTATACTAGTAAGATGAAAATTTCTTATAAAATCTATTACTTTGATGAGAATGAAAATGGTACCTACCGAAAATCCCCGCAAAATGGTGCTTGCATGTTCGGCGGGCACAAACCGTTGACCTACACATTTACGAAAATTAACTTTAGTGAACTTTTGGGAGTTAGCCTGAAAATGGCTTCATACCATATTTAACGCCAGCGCTGAGAAACTTCTTGTTGTCACAAATTCACGTTCGCTGCAACATAGAATAGTACTTTGCTCTGCTCAGCATCCGGGAGGAAACTTGAGTTCGCTGAGTAGATTTGCAAACGTTCGAGGAAAAACACAAAGGGCTGAAATACAGCGAAGTTTGCTTTGTGAGCTCGCTGGTTGTTATCGGTTGCTTGCTTCCAGCGTTTGCTATGGGCAGTGCCTGTAAACTTCTGCACACGTTCACAATGGGTAGAAAATCAATTTGTAATTCGTCCACCGATGTCCTCCTTCCTCAAACGTTTACGTTCTAAAATCTCGAACATGCAGGCTGCTCGTTACGCTACAGCCGTATGCTTTGAGAAATTCTGCACGAGTACCGTTCTCCGCGTCTTCAACTTCATCCGCATATCTCCGTTCATTTTCGAACGCATTTTCTGTATCGCCGTCCTCGTCGGCTTCTTAGCGATGACCACCTGGAATGTAGCGGAAACAATTAAAACCTACATTGCCGAACCAACCGCGAGTCACGTATCGTACGTTGGCAACGCGACGCAAGCTGGGCTGAACTTCGTCGACGCGGTAATGTGCTTGGAGATACGCTCCCAAGATTTCTCGCAACTCTACGGGCACAAAATCGATTACACTGTTGCTTCAGTTGCTGACTTTTCACACTCCTTGAGGGAAAAACTCGAAAGGATTAATCGCGCGGAAGATCAGCGCGCCACCCCTGTTGTCATCGATGGCGAACAGCAGACTTGAGTGGCTATCTCAACGATTATCACGAGTTCGAGTCCTCACACTTGAACGTCTTCAGCGAAAACAAGGTCGCTCTCATCGGCTTCACGACGGCAATGTTCGTTCGTCTGTTCGACGTGGAGACGAACTTCATTCCAACGCACGTCAACTGGCAGTCCGACTCTATCAGGAAGCTCTACGAAGCCTACGTCATGCGACGCACAAACCTCAGCGAACACTTCGACCTCACAACGGTGGCGATTTGCGCGCTCTACCAAATCCGCATCTTCCGATGCCAGTCGGAGCTCTTCACTCTTTGAAGCACCTATACGCCGTACAACGTGTGCAAACGCTTTTTCTCGACGTTCTACTTCGCTGTCGACGTGATGAAGAGAGAAAACGTCTGCTTCCGACCCGAGATCATGGCGCCAATTTCCGCTCTCGTTCAAATCGACGATGCCTGCTGACGATGCACGCCGAAACGCTCTACGGGAAGTGTGCCAGTCGGCTCGAGAAGATCACATTAGATTTTGGCGGACGCTTCTACTTCTATCAACCCTTCGAAATGGTCGTGTTCCGCGAAAAGCAGACGATCGATATCGGTCTTCAGACGATCAGCAGCTCGATTACCTTACGGCGGAGAGCATGTCTCGAGCAGACGACTCGAAAAGGAACGTGGACGCAGTGCGTGCTCTGGTTGGTGTCGGCTCGAGTCGATCGTCAGGGCTTGCCGGTGTATGCGTCTCGTGCTGCAGTTCGTTCCAGAATTTGCGCGGCTACCAGAAAACTTACCTCAATGCTACGCAGAAAATTAGCCGAGTTCTAGCAATTAGGGCATCGTTACGGATGAAGAGTGCAAAATGGTCCTTTTCAACACCTACGATCTAGCAAACTGTTCACAGGAATGCCTCAAGCGTGACTGTGAGACATTCTTTCTCGTGAACACGATTAGCAAGGACGATCTGCTCTTGAATGAGGTGAACGCGACGACCGCTCTCAAGCTGAAGTCGACGAAGCTCGTCTATGAGGGGGTTGTCGTGTATTTCGTGATGGAGGTGAAGACTCTCGTTGCTTCACTCGGAGGGAATCTGTGGTCTACCTGGGTGCGAGCTTTCTCGCCTTTATTCACATACCCGTGTTTTTCGTGCGGTTGCCGTTCGAGTTCGCTTACAAAACGGAATGTCTCAACTGAAAGCGACCGTAGAACGCAACGCAACTTTAGGTGCGCCGGTTGGATGCACGAACAAGCATTTTGAAAGCGTGATAAAAATCTTAATCAATGATGTCTCGAAGTTATGAAGACATCTGCGATCGGTCGCTAGACGACCTGACGTAGTGAAGCTCGATCGTAGACTTGGTCTTCGTGGTCCGCTTGCTCTACAGGGCGAGCATTCTATATGAAATGTGAAGGGTTATGGTTTATCCTAGCTTTCTTGAGTTTGTAGGTCTTTCATAAAATATGTGCGGTACAACTGGGGAGGGTCGGGCTTTGCGAACATAGCGTTAATTTTAGCATGTAGAAAATGGACGTCGGCCAGTTTTGCGCATTTGTGGGAGGGGTCCAATTTTTTTGTGAGCGCCTTGCTAAGTAAAACCTACTGCCTATGTTGCACTTTAGATCTCAACGAGATCATCTTCTCGTTGCAAGGGTTCTTTGACGTTGATTTAATTTTAATGAAATTCGAGGCAGTTTAGAACCCAAATTGCGATTGTACATAGACACCATCAGAGTTGAGGTATTTCGGCGAGGGTTGAGAATACGATGAGGTATAGTTCGATTATGTCCGTCCCTGAGTGCATTTAGTATAATTAGGCGCTTTCACAGCAAATCTGCGTCTTGCAGTGACCACGCATAACGCAGAAGAACTTGCAGTTCACGGTCGTCTTATTGATGCCCACTCCTCGCGGGCCTTTGTTGTCGAGGCAGTTTCCATTTGGACAAGCGCCGCCGTCGTCTTGCCAGCAAGTGTTAGCGTTAATTTTTACCCCTGGAACATTCAAAAATGATAGTGTGATCCGATTTTGCGACCTATACAGATTCTAATAAGTCTTATCTACCACTACCGGGGGAGTAGGAAGGGAAAACTGTGCGCTCGTGGGGCATTCGCCGGCGTGAACATGCCACTTGTATCGAGAGCGGCGACCGAGAAGCCTCCGCTTTAGCTCAGCACACAATCGATCAAAACTGCTTTCGACTTATCGAACGTTAGTTTCCTCGAATCAGACGATAACGAAACGAAGCTGCTCAAGAAAGAGTCAATTGCGATTTCGAAGTTATCTAACCTAGTCACCCGAAATGGTGGTGTCGGCATCTGTAAGGCTTGGGCATCGTGCCTTAGCCTAATCAGCTACCGCAAACGGTCATCGTAAAAAATTTTGTCATAAAGAGATTTCTTTGTGTGCTATCAATAGTCCTGTCGGTTTTCCTCGTAACCGATGCTTTATTCCCTTTTCGTTTCGGCGTGTGGTCTATTTTAGTGTCACTAGTGTAGCTTGCTTGTTTTCATCTAACTCTGTTGCTGTTGTTTAGGTCTGATGATGCTCCTCAATGTAGGGACGAAACGTCGCTTTGATTTGGTGTTACATGTCCGTCTGTCTGCCCAATAAATCGATCGTCTTTCTACTGATGTATCTCATTTGGATACTTATACTTATAGCAAAGCAAACTACTAGCCTTGTGAGTCCACTTTCTGAAATTCAATAATAACGTTTTCCATGTTATTCTGACGTGGAGTATGACGATAAGCCTCGTTTGTTATAAGGTATGCGTTTAGCCTGAAAGTCATATAATGTCTGTAGAATGGTAGGTTTTAACCCACTTACACACGCGTCAGTTGGCTTCGAGGTTTGGCATATTCGATTTGTTTCCAAACACCATTAATACTTGTGAACTATGTAATAGATGCTCGTCAACACGAAAGTAGACATGCGCCACACGACCGTGACACGCTGAACAACTGTGTCACCGTGAACTTTTTGTCAACTGAACAATCAAACAAAAGCCTTGAAGTGAGAATCTCATTAAGGTATGTGGTTTGCTTGCACGTAACTCTGATCTTTGAATACAACAGTATTCCCCATGCACACTGTTGAGAAACTCGATGCAGAGAAATGTGATTCAGTTCTCCTACGCTAATTGACGGTGACGAATGCAGTCGGCGACGATTGTGATCGTCTCCACGACAGATATAACGGACATTCCTGCAAACATGCCCATGAGGCCGCCAGCGCTAGCGAAAACGCTATCGACCTATTAAATTGATAGAAGATTTACTGGCAACATTTATGCAGTTTCCGACATATACTCCTACAGTTAGCTGAAATCGCTCCGTAAACGTCATGTGATAGAGCGCTTGGTAGTAGACCAGGAGCGTCGCCAGATTTAAACTGAAGCAAAAATGCGAATCGAAGCTCAGTTTCTACTACTCTGGCAGGTGGCACAAATGCCTAAACGTTTCTTACTTTGCAAATTCACTGCAAGTAAGGTTGGCATCCGTGTTCGCACCGCAGTAGCCGGCTGCCTAAAAAAACGGCAGCTACGTGGTAAATTGTCGACGGATTTTCGAAAAAAAAATCCAAGAGAAGAGCTAGCTCAGTTATGCAGCCATTCGTTTTCGTTCGAAACAAATTGAAAATAAAACGAGACGTTCTTATAACCATCGGCTTCACAGTTAATGCATGTGTTTCTTTACCGAACTTGGCGTAAGCAGGCTGAACACTCTTTCCACTGCGTATTCTTGTGCACTAGAAAAATTGCAGGAACATTCACAATTCCACGAAAAATCAGCCCAAATAGTAAAGCAAGCTGCTAATAACATATTTTAAACAATTCAGCTTACGTGCACGAATCGGGACACAGATCGATATTTCCTCGCAAAATCTGATTCGTCTGCGCACTCATAAAGTTGTTAACGCAAGCCACTATGAGAAGAGAAAATTGCACGCAGTCAGAACAACAATCAAATGATAGACTTTCTGACGTACCCATCGACAGATTACACACGGCGACACCAGCGGGAATTGCGTAGTTTGGTGAGGCACAATTGCAACTCTGAACGATTCCGGCTTGGATAAGACTGCGAATGCAACCCTAAAAAATCTTTCTTGTTTAAGAACAACATTTTGAGAGGCTGCGGTACCAGGTGGACACGCTTCGAACTGCCTCCCAGTTTTAAATTTTTTGTTCTTTCAGATATTTTTACAACCTTTTTGGTACCAGAAAGAAGAAAATCGGTTAAACCAATCTCGAGATATAAAATCACAAATTTTGCATAATTAAACACGTCAAAACATATAAACGTTCTCTTATAAAATCACACGCTAGCAGTTTTGAACTGATATTTGGTAGACTCACTCTCGACTCAGAATATCGAAGAAAAAACATGAAGTCATAAGTTATGCTCGGGTGCTATTCCGAAAATGTGGTATTTTTTACTGTCTCTGGCTATGTCTCCACGTGGGCTCGCACAACTAGATTTCTGAAACATTCGTAATCAGGGCATTTTTCTGTATTTTTAAAGCCTTTTTAAAGCATGGTAGTTTCGATCTAGTAAACGACGATATGTGCAGAGAAAGTTATACCTAAAATAATTTGCATTGAAAGTTTCCATCTTGTACCCATACCTCGGGTTCGTAAGTCCCAGAATATTAGTAGGGTGAGTGTGTAAAGCAGCTGCCGAACTTATGCACTTTGACTGCGGAGTGTTCAATTTCGACAAAGTGGTCTACGATCGAATCGCTATTAAAAGAAAACTGCCAAATACTTTTTGAAACACGTTCATTTACAAGCTTGATAATAAGATTGGTCTGGTATCCCGGCGCGATGTTGTAACCCTCGCAGTCGGGAAAGATTTAATTGAATTTATTGTGTACGAGAATGCGTATGCCTGCGTTCAACGTGAAGGCCATATACTCATCGAGGTGGACGTTCAGCAGCAGCCGTAAGCCTGAAAATTTTTAAATGTCAGTGACAATTTCAATTTTAATCAAAATTAAAAATTCTCGAAAAAGCCTGGTAACGACAATAACGCTAAAAGTAGAGCATCAATGAATACAACAGGAAACTGCTGCAGCAGAGTAAGTGCATTTTTTCTCGCTTTGGAATCGCATTTATACGCTAATAAAAGTCGACTACGTCAACTATACGCTATGACGAATTGTAATGTCATGACTTCAGCGTCATTCTGGGAGAAGAGCGCTCACGTTTTGCTCAAACAAAATACATTTCACGTAGTGCAATGCAATAAATTGTACAAAGTTAGTCTGAAGACGAACCTCTCCCCTCGCCGGGTCGATGTTCGATGCATAGATTGGTCATATTCTTGTGATTGAACGTATAGCAGTTACCGTAAGTTGCATCTTGAACACCAAGCTCAAAATCTCCACAAGTGACAAAACTCGCACAAGAACTGCTAAGGTTGTCAAAGGCGTCATTTTCGCCCACCCAGATGCGCATACGTTCTCGTTAAAGGAACAATCCAAGAGCAAATCTTGCAGGCTGTAGCCGATGAGGCTAAAATCTGCCGGGCTGAGCGACCCCAAGATGTACTGCATCGCATCGCTCATTTGACTACCGAGTGATGCTGCATTAGTCGTGTTCATCGTTGCCTCAAGATGCAAAAGCATCATATAGAATGAGGAAAGTTGAACGCCGCTTCACGTCGAGCTTACTGGAAAATTCAATATGGCGGCAATCTGAGATGAACTGTAGTTCGGGAGTGTCGCTGAAATGATTTGCATGATCAAAGCTGCACCTGAAAATGAACAAATGGCGCTTTGACCAAATTTAAATGCATAGCGGTCTGAAATGAATTGTTAGCCAAGGAATCGTGCTTGTGCATGTCGGCTGGTTTGTCCACGTCCAGTTTTTCGTCGTTGCGCTGCACGTTACGAGCGGGTCTCCGCTGGCGATGTAGCCAGGATCGCACGCCCAGTAGGCCACCGTGCCAGCCGACAGCGAGGGCGTGCTGTAGCTCAGAGTGGTGCCGTTCGTAATGGCGAAGTTGGGACATGTGCCAATAATGTCTATGTAATTATTTTTTACTTCATTTCGAGTAAGGGATGTTTAACATGCAAATAGCGCTTGCATGCCTGCAAAGGATTGCAAGTTTTATGCGCTTTCCCGTCAACATGCACATTTGAGTTTAGTCAACTAAAGTGTGTGTTTCGAGTCGCTTGACAGCGGGACGTC
>JAQGBB010000862.1:0-16075 GCA_034691745.1 Prismatolaimus dolichurus
TGGTTCATAAACTTATGCTCTGGTGTTTTTTTGTGAAACGGCAGGATGCCTTTTCGGCTTTGCCGATTTGCTTGTGTCACCTATGAAAACAAACAGTACTTTTTGTTCACTGTCTTGTAAACAAGCAGAATCGGCAAAGTCGAAACGAGCATTTTGCATGTAAACGGAAAATAACGTACAGGAAATTTTGTGTAGTCTGGAATGCTATGGAACACCATGGAACACTCTGGAACAGTTTGGAACATATTGGTGCTCCATCATTTGAATATACAATTTTTTAATGACGGGATGCGCGAGGGGAATAGCCCATAAATGACCACTTAGTTATTCATTGTATTCCGCTGCGCTCCATGCAGAATGCAAAATACAAATTTTTATCGCTTCGCCTTCCGAACCCCTAGCATGGGCAAGTTCGTGCGTACCATTGGCAAGTCGCTCACACCGCCGGCTTATTTTTGTTGGCTAGGGGAATATGTGGAATAAGTGGATAAGGGGGATCGGGTAGGGTTGGCAATCTGGGGCGCCCCGCCTCATTTCCGCTTCATGGGGCAAATTTTTAAAAATGCCCCCCCCCCAATCGCCAACGCCAATTTTTTTTAATGTTGCATTTCTGTAACGGAACTTGACGGAACCGTTTTGAGTACAATAGAACATTTAGTGCCACGCTTTTAGTGGTATTGACTGGCTTGGTTTTGGTTCTGGGAAAATTTTAGTCAAAATTGGGGGCCTTATGGGGCCCCATGGGGATGGAGAAGGCAAAATTTTTGCTCCCCCTAAATGCCATCCCTAGATCGGGATGGTGAATTATTTCAGTTTGACCGTATGGCTATCCTTTTCTTTCGCGCTGCGCGCTTCTAGCACAATGCAAAGGTAATGTTTTAGAACCTGCGGATAGATGATTTCAATTACCCTATGGCGTCTCGGCAGCTGCCATGAAACCGTCATACAAACGCGAAAAATATAAATCCAATATTAAACGGCACCCCACGTGAGCGAGACGGATCAATTTTCCACGCCTACAAAACTGCGTAACAGCTTCCAGTTGCCGCACGCGATTTTTAATTCTTCTACGCCGAGAGAAGCTCACCTGTCACCCGTGACAGGCCGTAAAAACTCAATTTCATCGCCACATCGTTCTGAGATTTATACGGGTTAAGGGAGCTCCGAGTTTTTCACCAAGAATGCGGTCTTCCTTTTTTGCGCTTGTCCTTCTTTTCTGGCTCAGCTCACATGCTGCAGTAGTCTTCACGAGGACACTTGGCGATGTGAAGCAGTGTATGAAAAACTCGACGAAAAATTGCTCGATGGACGTCGCCGGAGGCGAAAAGTTTGAAAAATTCTATTAATCGAAAATCGCCCAGTATCGATAACGTTTATTCTAGCTGTTTGGCTACTGTGCCAAGTGCTTTGAAGAGCGTCCTTCAAGGCTGTTGGCAAACGTTCGCCGAACTACTATTTGCTAACCTCGATAATTGTACCACTTCGATTGGTCTACTCGATGCATGTCTGTAAGTTTGAGGCGGCTCAACGAGTCTCGAAACTTCTTATCGCATTCATCGTCTCCGTTCCATATTTCATTTTGTTGATTTTTTAGAACACTAAATTCGCGTAAAAGGCCTAAAATATTCTGCACATAGTCCGCAAATAATCTGCGGATTTTTCGACTTTAAATTTCCAGACAATTTAAATTATAAAAAAATTATAAAATTTGTATTTAAAAAAATCAATAGTTTAAGAGTGAAATTTAAAAAAAGCCTCGGATTTGCAAAAAAAATCAAAAGGCTGAATGATTTTTGAAAATTTATTAAAAATTCTAATGTGCCTTGGCGTGTGAGTGTAGTTGTCCATCACCGATCGAAGAGCGTCGAGCTCGACGAGCGACCAACACCCAACAATTAGCCATCGACGTGCACACGACGAACATCGCAGCTCGGCTCCCTCAGCTAGCGAACACGACGGACTGCCTAAAAAGCTGTTTGAAAAGGGAGTCGATCACTTGTAGCGATGGGTAGGAAAATACTGATTTTCAGTTCCCTTCTTCAACGCTAATAAATGAGATGTTGTTTTTTGCGCCCATAGATGTACCGCGTCGACAAACACCGGCGATCAGCATTGCCTCAACCACGTTCTTGATGCAGTCGGCTCTTTCGCAAACTGCTTTCTCGTCGGCTCTCCAACAGCAACGAGTTTGGGTGGATAAAGCAGACAAAATGAGTCAAAGCTTTTCGCTCCAAAAGGGCTTAAATTGTTCGTATTTTCTCCTATTCCTAACGCCCTTCCACGGAAATCACATTAACCAGCGACGGTCAAAAATAATCAAATTGAGTCGAATCGAATTCCGATTCGATTTCGAATAAACCTCTAGAAATTACTGCATTTAAATTTTGGACCCATAGGTTTGAAATCCGTTTTTGCTGGCCAAAATTTATCGATTTTTACCGATTTACGCGACCTTTTTCACACACTGACGACATGTTTTGCTGTTTCGCACTAAAAAAATAGCTGCTTCTGCATTTCAACGCGCCCTCTTCTTTCTCTTCGATTCAACAAGGAATCGAATAGATTGGATTCGATTTTTGGAATTTGAGACCGGTATAACTTCGATTCGATTAAAAAATGGCTTTGATCGTCGCTAAAACGCTTCAAGAATCACGAACTTTTCGAGATTCTTTGTGTTCTTCGCTGCTTTAGCTGTTTTCTAACTAACGCGTATTTTTGGGGTATTTTTAAATACAAATTGTTGGTAACCGTTTAAATTTTTTAGAAAAGTATTGTTTCGTTCGTTAATTAAAGACGGTTTCTAAAGAGATAAAATCAACGACTCGTATAATAGGTATGATCTGCTATCGAAAGCCGATCGATCCCGTGCTTGTGCAGTTGTTTCGGTTAATTTTACATTCACTGTCTTTACGACGTTGTGCTGTCTCGTTCGAGTTTTGTCTTGAGAATCTGCGATTGCACGTAAAAAACGATGTTCATCAAACCGACAGTACTTTATATATAAAATGAAAAGCTGCAACAAATCTCATCTTGTAATGTCACCAAACGCGAAGTCTTCAGACGCCGATGAATGCTGAACCATATCGTAGCGTGTACGCAGCTCGTCGGCAGAAAGATTGGACCTCCACGACGCATAGCCCAGGGTCCCATCCGGTCGTCGATAGAGGGGCGACTCGGCCTTACTCGGCGTTGACGCACATTCGTCACCACCATTCAAAGTCTCCCCTTTAGCGCCGAAAAGATAATTTCTGCAAAATAACAAAATAAATATATTGGTGAAGTAAAGCACGCAGACGTAAGCAATTAAATAAATAATAAAAAACTAAGTGAATAAAATTAACAAACAAATAAATAGAAAAAATAATGAAATTAAATAAATAAACAATTAAATAATAAATAATAATAAACATAAACAATTAAATATAAATAATAAATCACCTCGCCAAAAAGACAACTGCACTAAACGTCGCGATAATGAGCAACGTAGAAAGAGCAACGAGCGATGCTTCGACCGCGCTCATGTTGTCGACCGTCGTTGAGTTTCGTCTAAGTCGAACCGACCGAGTATCGATTTTCTCGAGCGGAAAAATTGTATTTTCGATATCGAGATGCTCAAGCCGTTGCGATAACACCGAAAACTGACTGTGTAGATTGCTGAAAAAGAAACATTATTGGTAACGCCGCTGAAATGTACCGCGATCAACGTGCTAATTTACCTCACAAGCTGATCGCCAGCGATGGGCTCTTGGGTTCGCTCGTCGAAGGCGTAAAATCGGAGCTCCGTCCTTAAAGAAAATCAGTAGTGACAAGCTTATTTATTTAACCATTTCCATCGGAAGAAACGAAACGAAGCGAAAGAAAAATGCTAGCAAAAAAAAACAAAATATAGATCTAGTACAGTTTACGCATTTCAGAGCGCAAAATCCAAATTTTCAATTATTCCAATCATAATTTGTTTCTGTCCGTTTTTGGCTTGCACTTTAATTTTAGCTTTAGCTTTATGTTAATTTAGTCGATAATTTTATTTTTATATCTTATTTATTTTACTTTTTTAATTTCCTTGATTTTATCTTTTTTTCAAAAAGTAGTATCTATTGAATTTAACTAGAATTTCCACAATAATAACAACATTTGTTACCTCGAACCTAGAGCCGAAATAGCGCTGATCGATACAGCACTGAAGGGTATCACGGCTGAGAGCTCGCTAAAAAATTGGAAGATTTTTTCTATTTTCAAAATCTGAAACACCGCTCGCATTTTACTGCTCAATCTGCGCAGAGTGGGCTTTCACGAAGTCGATCCCTTTTCTGGAGTAGATAACTGCCTGCATCGACGGAAGTATGCGATGGATCTGAGCAAAAAAAAAACAAAAATTTGTTCAGCGATTTTTATAAAAACAAAAAATAAATATTTTTTTTTTCTAAAAATTATGTGAAAGGAAACAGAAAGGAAAATGTGCAGCATGCTCACGGTGACATTTGCCACGATCGTCGAATTTCCGTCGAAGACACTCGCTCTGAAGCTGAACCGATTTTGATCAGCTGCGAGCGGCGCATGTGCGATAAGGGCGCCAGTTTTAGCGTTCACCTGGAACGCGTTCGAGTCGTCGTCGGATCGATAGACGATATCGTAGGATAGCGTTCCGATTAGGTCTTTATCGCTCGCCTGTGCACGGTGCGTCACGATCACAACATCAAAAACCAATCAAACAGAAAAATAATCATAATTGAACACCATCGTAGACTCGAAAATTTTAGCCAAAAATTGCCGAAAAAGCTATCTTAAGGAAAATATTCGGCAAAAAGGAAAATAATGCAGTAAAATAACTCCTTTTCAAAAAGTATTTTCCTTTGCCCTAAAATTTGCAAAAAAACGTGTCGAGGATAAATCGAGAAAAATACGTTACACTGTTTTTTCGGCACGAATTCTACTTGTTTCCATTCCATTTTCAAGGGGCTCGAAAAGTAATATTTTTCCTCTGACGTAATTTCCCCTAAAAATAGTCTAGAAGATTTTTTCAGTTTTTTGAGACTTTTTCAAACTATTTTTAGAGCATTTTTCTAATTTATTTGCACAAACAACTTCACAAATTTATTTTTCCTCATTCCGATTTGTAGAAAAATTCTTTTAAAATATGACGCCGCAAAAACGCACTTTCAAATAGCCGATGGAATGTCCCGCGGGCGTGTTCGGTAAAAGCTTGAACACGATTCCAAAGGGTCCGGCGTCGACAAACTCTGGCGGCGTGTCGTTCATATCAGTAACGTTAACGACAAGCATCACTTCGTCGTCACGCAAGCGCTCGAGCAACGCCTTGAACGGGTTCGCCACCCGCAGCAACTGACGCCGAAATCGGGTCCGAATCGGTGACACTTGAATGGTGAGAATGTACATGCTGCGATTCTCACGATCGAGCGGCTCGAGCGTGTAGACTTGACCGGTTGATTCGTTGATGAAGAATTTTCCTTAATTAATTAATTTATCGATTTATTGATTTTTAGTGATTATTTTAGTGCACTACCGTTGGCGCCTGCAATAATCTTGTAGCGCACAGGCCGGCCTTGCATTTCGTAGGTGGAGCTTAGATCGGCGACCAATCTCGAGGAGGCAGCATTTTCGGGCACATCGGCCCAGTACTCTTTGAGTAAGAATGGCCTTTCGGTGGGCTTGCCACCACCAAACTTTGCAATGTAGATTCGCACCTATGCAAAAGAAGCAGATTTTTATGGATTAACGCATTAACGAATTTTTAAATTGATGTATGAATCAAATGATACGAATCATTTTTTCAATCGACTTTCTATTAATTTTGTTAATCACTTTATCGGTCAAATTTTTCAACGAATTTAGTGATCAAATGTTTTATAGATTTATCCATCGAATTTTTCGCGAGATTGGTAGGTCGAATTTTGAATCGACTTGCCGATTATCCAATGTTCAATAGATAAAATTGAATTATCAGTCTATTTTTTGTCTATCGATCCATAGCTACCTACCGTTGTTGAGTCCTTTTCACCCGATGTCACGTTCGTGGCACGCACTGTAAGCGAGTAGGCGCGACCTGATTCGGTCGGGAGCACCTTGCGGCGGAGAAAAATAGCACCAGTTGTCTCGTTGATCGCAAATAAATCGGTTGCATTATCGCTTGATTCTAAAGCGTAGTTTCGTTTTTTCGCAAACTTTTCAGATTAGCGATTTTTGCAGCTCATTGCAGCAAGATTACCTATAATAGAGTAGACTAGAGGTCCAACACCGGCTGTCAGCTGCATAAAAGGTCGCAGTATCGGGGTCGACTCTGGATCAATTTCGTTGTCATAATTACGCTGCGAAAAGCGTGGCCGATCGGCGCCATTGGCAACCACACTGATTGTAATCTAGGGAAAAATTTGCAGCGTTTTTACGCGCCGACCCGGCACGCACTCGATATACCGTAATCGTTGTTGATCGAAATGGCTTCCCAAGATCGTAGGCGGTCACCCGTAACGGGAAAGTATCATTTTTGTTTGACGAGAAAAGTGGTTCCAGATTTCGCACGATTCCAGCTGCGACGAAAAAACAGCTAAATATTTTGTGACTAAAATGATGGAATTTTGATCTATACTTTGTGAATCGATCACAAATCGACGGGAATCGATGTCGTTTTCGAGCCGGTACAGAACCTGGCCGTTCACGTCGGCGTCGGAGTCGTTTGCGTAAACTTGCAAAATCTGCAAGAAATTATGAAAAATGGGGAACATGTTCAAAAAATAAGAAAAAACGGTGGGAAATAGCCAGAGATTAAAAATGTCCGTAAATAGCAAAAACGGCTAAAAACGAGAAACATGCAAGGAGCAACTATACTGCTTTTTCTCTGTTTTAGCTCACCTTCTTTTCCTTGTTTGGAGCTGACGATGACGTCATCATTTACGACACAATTTAAAAAAATCGTCTCAACTATGACGTAAAAACTCCCGATTGAAACTTACCTTCGAATTAACCTGATCGGTCTCGTGAACGGAAATTGCAAGCGGAGTATTGTAGAAAACTAAGACATTTATGCGCTCATTTTGTGCCTGTAGGACCACCCGACAACAGCATCCTACCAGGACTATTGTCGTTCACGTCCGTTATCGCCACGCTTACGGTCGTTATGTTTCTGAGCGGTGGATCGCCGGAATCCTCAACCTCAACGTGGAACGAGTAGAGCTCTTGCTCTTCTCGGTCGATTTGGCCGAAGATTTCGAGTCGACCCGTCGTTCGATCAAGCCGAAAGGGAAGATCTAATTTTTGAAGGCCGCTTGAATACATTTTATTGCATAGTCGCTATTTCAAGCAGACAGAAATTTTAGGAAGAAGTGGCCATCTTTTGCCAGACAAATCTGTCAGATTTTTAGCATAAATAAAATTAGCATAACCATTTTTCCATAGGGTCTGCCGCCCTTAGTCAACTTTCATTGCGCCGTAAGTGCTATCGGTTTTACGTTTATTTTCTTCGACTATCCTGTACTGCAGCTTTGCATTAGGTCCAGAATCGGCATCGATTGCGAGAATGTCGCCGATCCAGGTGCCGACCAGATAGGATGCCTCAGGAACGTAAAAGCTATAGCTCAATTGCGAAAACTGAGGATAATTGTCGTTGATGTCCGCAATATTTACGAGTATCTGAAAAAGGATTTATTATTCTGATAAACGCCAAAAATAAGGCCAAAGTCCTCCTTACGTTTGCATAATCGGTCACACTTCCGGCCGTAGCCTTGACGATAAAAACGTGCTCGTGCTTGCCAGTATCGTAGTCGATGCGCTCATTTACAAAAAGTTCACCCTAAATTTTGTCAAAAATTCGTGAAAAATTGATCATAAATTCTTGTCTTTCGAGAGACGAACCGAAGTTGCGTTGATTCGAAACACCATCGAGTATAGAATACTGTAACTAACTCCAGTCGTCTTATTGTCTAAAGACGCACCGACCGCCCCGACGAAAGTACCTAAAAGTCGCGCAAGAAGCATGGTAGGTCCAGAGAGTGATTTACCGCGGCAGGCATAGACAAACGAAAAATATGCATTTTCAAGAATTTTTGCAAAATTTTTACATTTCGCATAAAATTTTATTTTATTTTTTCGTTTTCAGTAAAATTTTGGAAAAGTTTCACAATTTTTCATTTTTTAACGAAATTATCGGCTTTTCGGTAAAATTTTCAAAATTTTTCTGTGTAAACAACCAAATATTTTCGCCGCTGAAAACGCTATTTTTCTACCGCACACCGCAAAAATTTTAAGCTTGATGAAATATCGTTTCTCATACTGTCCCTCACCTAACGGCACCTCCTCCGTCACATTGAACACGTAGACGCGGTGCTCAAAGTGAAGCCCGTTCTGCGGCGCCGTTGGCCTTCTTTCGACAACCACGTGAACGACAAGCGTCGCCGACACACTCGGTGCGTCAGGCACCTCAGCGCGAAACTCCAGCGTCGTCTCAAACGTTCCGTTCGCATTTCGTGTCAGCAGCTTCGCCGCTAGCATCTCGTCGACGTCGATTCGACGCACCAGCTTAACGAGCCCGTTGAGCCGATTTAGCTCAAAGTATTTGTTCAGCAGCGAGGAGTTCAAGGTATAGACGACGCTGCACGAAGGTGTCTGCAGCAGCACCATCGTCACGTAGACGGGCGTCATCAGCGGTGTCTGCTCGCTCAGTGTAATCGTATCTTCCGCTTGTGGGAACCTCGGCTCGCAGCTGCCATTCCCCGAAGGAACTGTTTGAGTGGTTATCGAGCCTGTGCTCAAGGAACCAGTTACGGTAGTCGGAGAACCGGTTACGATAGTCTGAGAGCCAGTCACGGTAGTCGGAGGACCGGTTACAGTAGCCGAGGAACCGGTTACAGAAGTCGGGAAACCGGTTACAGTAGCCAAGGAACCAGTTACAGAAGTCGGGGAGCCGGTTACGGTACTCGCAGAAGCGGTTACGGTAGTCAAAGAACCGGTTACGGTAGTGGCGGAACCGGTTACGGTAGTCAAGACCGTTGGGCCGGTTGTCAGCAAACCAGTTACCGAACTTGTCCAGCTAGAAAGAGTGGTTCCAGGTGACAGCGAACTGGTCACCAGGGGGACAGTTGCGGAGGTCACTGAGGTTTGCGTGGTTACGGTAGTGCGATTCGGGTACTGATCCGTGGACGTTCCCACTCCTTGCTCTGCCGTCGTTTGAGGCGTCGACGTCGCGACGGCTGTTGATGGAGCTTGCGTTGTCAGTTCTGAGAACAATGTAGAACTTTTCGTGGAAGCCGGAGGCGTAGCTGTGGTCAAAGCGGCCTCTGTGGGCGAACTTTGTGTGGTTGGTACGATGGTCGAAACGGCGGTAAAATTGGCCGCTGTTGGCGCTGCTGTAGAAGACTGGATTACGGTAGAAATTATGATTGACGTTGCACCGGAAGTGGCTGTTTCCGATGTTTGGGCCGTTGGAGTTTGGCTAATTTCTATCGTCGTCGTTGTTGGCACTAAAGTAAACGTTGAGCAGCAGTTCGGCGATGAAGAGGCGCTCGATTTAGAAGTGGATGAAAGTGGCTGCTCGGAAGACGTCAGTTCACTGGTGAAAATCGTCGACTGATCGTGCGCCGTCGACGCTATGAGTGTCGATGCTTGGGAATTTGCTCGAAGCACAATTGTTGTGTTTGCCTAAAAAATCGCCGAAAAATGAAATAAAATTTTCCATGAATTTTGCAAGCTTTGTCCTGCCACAAGCATAATAATTCAGTTTTAATTAATATTATAATTCTTATTGTTTAATATTCCAAAAATATAAATTCAACTTTTTATAGTTTTAATTGTATTATTTTTTATTAAATATTTGTTTGTGTTATTTTTTAATATTTGTCATTGATAAGTAAATTACTACTCATAAGCATTGATTACAGTTCTCCCTCTAGCGTCCTTCGCCTCGACGAGTAGAGTCAGCGGTTGCACTAACTCGGGTAGCGGCTGTGACACGTAAAACTGAGCGCTTCCGTTAACGCTAGCAACCGATATGTAGTCCTTTCCTGAGCCTGCGCATAGAAATAAGCCACAAAACTAATCAAGAACGCTAAATTTTCGTCCTCGAAAAATTTGAAAAAACTTTGAAAGGGCGAAAAACGAATTAGCACTCAACGGTTGCTTACCACTAAGAATCGAATAGGTCAGCGTTTGCTGATCGACGTCCGTTGCGTTGAGCGTGAAGAAACGCGTTCTGGTGTCGATATTCGCGGGAATTTCAACGATGTACATGTCGAGAGCAAATTTTGGGCCAGACTGGATGGGTAATCCATTTCCCTGAATGATCACCTGTAACTTTGTCGACGTTGTCGTGCGACCGTCCGAGGCAAAAACCTAAACACCACAAAAGACAATTTTATGAAGAAAAAAATATTTTCTGTAATATCCATAATATCATCAAAACAAGCGGACCGGCGGATCGCCGAAATGCATCCTGCCTACAAGCAAAAAAGCACACGCGAGAGCTACCCGTGGAATCCACCTATTCAAAACGCTGAAACGCTAAACTCCTGGGTTTTAGTTTTAACGCCAAAACATGCTCTTTTACGCAGTGCATTTGCTGAAAAAAGACAATTCGGTAAAAACGCGTCAATTGCTCATGAATAACAAATAATAAGATGCCTTACTAGGACATGTCCTGGAACGCGCTGGAACAATATGAAACAGCTTGGAACACTCTGGAACAGCTTTGGACAGTCTACTAGGTTACTTTGGACGTCCGCTAACTTTCGATTTTTGCGAGGGGGAAAATGAGATCTTTGTTCAACCATATAGCTATCCTTTTGCTTACGCGCTGCGCGCTCCAGGCAGGATGCAAAAATTATTGTACCGTTGCAAGAAATGTTTCGTTCGTCTTGTTGCCGAGCAGGTCAACGTCTGCGTTTCGGTCAGTGAAAAGTCTGCCTCGATCATCGATTGAGAACGTGTCGTTTGGTTCTAGCCAATAGTGCAGCTAAAACGGCAGTCCTTCTGAAAGTTTTTTGTTGAAAAAATGCACCAAAATCCTTTTCTGCTTTTTTCCTTTCCTTCTGGAAAACAAAGGGGCAGCAAAGAAATTATTGCGATGAGAATACAAAGAAAGCGAGAAAATTTTTGAGTGCCTGCTATTCTGACGCGATATAAGCAAATATTTTCGAGATTTTCCGTTTAAAATCTTCTTTTTGGAACATTTCAGTGTTTGAATGTAGCAAACCAACACAGAAGGAAAACTTTTCTCCACCATGGCGGAAGGAGAAAAGAGGGGAACATATCTACGACCCTTTCCGAAGGAAACAGAAAAGAACAAGTCGGATGTACCAATCCTCGAAGCTCACTGACGAGAACTTGTTTTAAACGTCAAATTTGGTTTCCGAGTTTAATACATCAGAAAAAAAAATCCAAAAAAGTATGTGAAGGAGGTAGGATTCGAACCTTCGACCTTTGAATTGGCGTTACGACCAAAGCATCGCCGAAAAATTTGAACGGTACCATTGGGTAAACACACAAGATAAATTTCAGCCAAATCCGTTGGGGCGTTTAGGAGTTATGTGCAAAACACTTTATTTTTACATGGGAGTGGGCCTGCTGAAGCGGCATTCCCGGAGAGTATTAAGCCCACAGGGCACATCTTCGAACCTGAATCATATTATTTAATTATGAAATTAAAAAAAAAATTCAGCGCGCTAGCCCTCTTCTTTCCAAGTTATCGTGCTGGCAGACAGACGGACAGACGACACGACTCTCCGTAATAAGCCTACTGACTTCGTCTGTGGGCCTAAAAAGACCACCTTCTGCAGTCAGTCGCTCAAGTTCTACCTCTGGAAATTTTTCAGCATTTGCAACTTCAACCGAGAAATTCAAAGGAGCACCTGGAGCCATGTTTGATGCCGTCGTCGAAAAGGCATACGAGGAGAGAGGAAAGAAGAGTGGCGCGAAACGCGTCTTGTTCGTCGCAGTGGCAATCGCAATCTATAGAATGCTAAGAATTTCGGAGCTTAAATCCAGTTTCAGAATAGCTGAAGCGCACCGCGGCATCCGAGAAGTACTGCGGAAATTCGGTGTTCGTCGCCCGAACGACAAAGAACTGTGGACCGCTAGATTCGAGAATTTTGGGCAACGCGATTACTTCACCCTAAAATGTGTGAAATCGAGGAAAATGGAAAAGTCATCGATATATATAAAAATTGATTTTCTTAAAACCTATGATCCTTCCGATCAAAAAGTCCTTATTTTTTCGACGATCATTTCAAAAAAATTAACGACTCTGTCAATTGAGATCATCGATTGTTTTAAAGAATTATCGATTCTTTCGATTTCAATTACAGATTTTTCATTTTGTCCATCTAGATCTTTTAAAAAATTATTGATTCGTTTAATTTTCGATTTTGTCGATTTAGATCTTTATCGATTATTTACATTAGGATTATCGATTTTTTAAAGCAATCCTCGATTGATTCGACAAATGTCGATTTTTTTGAGAATCACAAGGATTATCGATTTCTTTGAAATTTGTCTATCTAGTTCTCAAAAGTTATTGGTAAAAAACGTTCATCTTTCGAACTTCATCATTGCCACTTCAAACAAGACATCGATTCCTTCGAGAAAAAAATTTGATTCATTCGATTGATTTTCGATCATTTCCAACCATTTTCGATACCGTTGTCAAACCGATCCGAACTTGTTCTTCATTCCCATCCAACAATCGATACTCGACGGCCCCGTTTGCGACGACGGCCTTCAGCTTATGCAAGATGGCCGGCAACTTCGCATCGCTCGCGACGAAGAACACATACGAAAGACTATCAAAGAGCGGATAGTGATTCGGTCGCGGAAGAACGCTTATTCGAAGCGCGTGCGACGCGTTCAACCGTGGAACGCCGTTATCCTCAACAAGCACCGTCAATCTGTAGTCACCGGGCTGCAACGGTCGTCGAAGAACGAGCCGATTCGTCGCGTTCGCGAACTCGAAGCTTTCGTTCCCCGGAGGCGGAACCGAGAACGTCAATCGATTATTTCCCTCCTCGTCGCCGTCCTCGTCGAGCGCGTTCACAACGAGAATCGTCTCGCCCGGGGCCTTCGCCGACGAGATGAAGAGTCGATCGGGGAGCGGCTGAATCACCGGCGCGTGATCGTTGATGTCCCGAATCTTTACCCGAACGAGCGCCGTCGCCGTCTGCGGCATCGATGAATCGGCCGAAGCTTCGACGAGAAGCTGAAATGTGTGCTCACGACTATAGTCGAATTTTCGCGCCGTCGAAATTAGGCCCGACGATGGGTCGATGTGAAAATCGGCGCTCGGCGTTCGTCGGTCGTCGAAGAGTGCGTAGGCGATCGTCTTGTTCTCTTCGTCTTCGGCGTGCACCTGATGTAAAGAATCGACTTTGCTACGATTTCGCGATCGCGGAACAATCGTGAAAAAAAATTTAAGAATTTTGCCTCTGGAAAAAATCGTGAAAATGGTGTCTTGAAAAAAAAATTGCGGAAAATAACTGAAATTTGAGAAGTCACGGAAAATGGTGTAATTCGCCTTGTGAAAAAAGCGGAAAAAAGTGCGCATATGCCTCTTCAAATAATTGCAGAAAGTCGAGGAATTTGCCTTCTGGAAAATATCACTGAAAATCGCGGACTTTGTCTTGTGAAAAAAAAATCGCCGAAAATAACAAATACCCACATCGGTGACAGGCCGGATCATCGTCCCTGTGACGAACTTTCCCTCTTTAGAAAGATTCGTTTTTAATCATTTTTATATCCGCGTGCCCATCTCGTCAGCGCGCGTCAGTTGGAGGACACTTTTTGTGTTTTTCGCAAAAACGCAAAATTTTCAGTTGAACGGATTCGGCTCTGGACAAGCGAATTCCTCGTTTCTATCGCGAAAAATCGTCCCTCTACCTGAACGACGGAGGAATTCGGTGGCGACTGCTCGGCGACTGCGACAAAGTAGGAAAGATTATCGAAGTGAGGCGCCGAAGCGCCGCCAGCGATTATGGTCACCGGAACGACGGCGGCGCGACGCGGCCGACCTAGATCGATGGCCTCGACGAAGAGCTGGTAGTGGGACTGATGCAGCGGTGAGGCGAGCGTAATCAGTCCAGTATGAGGATCGATCGAGAAGGTCGACGAATTTTGCAGGAATTCGTACTCGATTTCGCCCGATACGCCGTGGTCTCGGTCGACGGCGCGGACTTGAAGAACGACGTCGCCGATGCTGAGATTCATGGCGATGTGCGTCGTGTATTCGTATCGATCGAAGGTCGGCGATTCGTCGTTGACATTCAGAACGCGAACAACGAGTCGGCTTGAGACGCATGCGCGGTGAGTCGAATTGAGCAAGCATGCGACGATGCTTAGATTGTGCATCGGCGCTGATTCGTAATCGAGAGCGGTAAGGATGTGAATGGCGCCTGTTGTGGAATTTATGGAAAATGACGGGTGCGATGTTGCGTTTGCGATGAAGTAGCGAACGTCGCTTGGATGACTTGTGTTCGCCGACATCTAAGAAGAAAGCGAAAAAAATTGATAGAATCAATAAAATCAACGAAGAAATAAAATTGATAAAGTGGACGGCGAATCAATCGGAATGACGCGAAAAATCGATTATGAAGAAAATCGATGGTCCGATTAAGCAAAAACATCGATAATCTGTCACACGTAAAATCAACGACGAATTTAATTCAAACAACCCAAACCTAATAGGTTCACAGAAATGAGCAAATATAATTAAATTAAAATTAAAAACAAGGAAAATAAAATTATTATTATTATTATTACGGAATCATGAGTAACACTATTAAAATAATTATAATTGAACTACTATTAGAATAACAATATTAATATAACAGATCAAATAGACAAAGCAATAAACTTGACAATTCGCCAAAAAGCGAAATTTCCATAAAAATGAGAACGCACTTTTACGAGAAGTGAAGGAGGCATGCCTTCCTCGATTTCAACGACGCGATTATCGAGATGCAAAAACTCGTTGTCGCTTGCGCTCGAGTGCGAAGAATTTAGCTACAAAAAGTTTTTCCCACAGCTTCACTTTTTTGCACACAACTATAATAAGCAACTAGCTAACTTCTTCCATGAGCACGCCTGGACGACCGTCGGCTCTAGCAAAGAAGACGTCGCTTCCGGCGGTCGGTAGGAACTTTTGCCCCAAAAACTTTCGGTCGGAAAGCGTCGCCTCACTTTGTGCGACTCGCACAAAGGCGGTTGCGAAGCCGACCATATTTGGGTTGTCCGTTTGCTCGGCCTAAAAATTTGGCTACCGCAATCCAAACTTTTGGTAGAAGAAATTCGAGAAACTTTTATAATTAGCTGGCACTCGCGAACGGTCTCGATCGATCGATTTAAGCTTATTTCTCCCGTGCGAGCGTCGATAGAGAAAAGTTGATTGCATTCCGAACTTCCTAAGTACGTCAAAATTTCCGATCGGTGAGCAGCCGTTTATAGCCGAGAAGCAGTGAAATTAAGTTCTGTTTTCCTACCAGAAATCAGATCGTATTTCACCGTGCTGTTAAGTGAAACGTCTCCATCGGTCGCCTGAATTCTAGCATCGAATACGATGAGTTTTCCGACGGAATGGTTCTATTAAAACCAAAAAATCCGTGAAATCAAAAAGATATTATTTCAGAGATTAAGTTTTTTCCAACAAAAAATAATATTTCAACAAAATAATTTTTGGACAAAAATTAATTTTTGAACAAAGTAATTTCAAAAATTAATTTTTGAGGAATATGTTCAGAAAAGTAATTTCGAGAACTTGAAAGACTAATTTTAGAGGATTGGACAACAAACTAATTTGCTTATAAAATAGGGTTGGTAGTTTGGGGCTGCTCCCGCCCCCCTCCCCATTGGGGCAAATTTTTGGAAGTGCCCCCAATCACCAATGAACTTTTCGGGTTACCAAGATTGGTCGAAATTTTTCTGTAATGCCAACTTTTTGTGCATTTCTGACCATATTTTCCTCTAAAAAAAATAGTACAGGGTTCCCCTTACCACTTTATTCCCGGCCAGTCTCCCGAAACTTTAGCAGGGGTACCCCTTGGTATTTTTGCACTGAAAATTTCAGGTCAGAAATGGGGCGCCCCAGTGG
>JAQGBB010000863.1:0-16064 GCA_034691745.1 Prismatolaimus dolichurus
GAAAGTGTAGTCAAAGTAGGGCTGGCGAATCAGGCTAGTTTCGATGAAAGCTGGCTCGGCGAGATAGTTCTCATAGGTTTGACCCATTTCGTGCGCGGTGAGATAGGCGAACGCGGCGAGAAGCAGAATTGTGAACACTTTGAGAGGTGCGTACCTCGTCGTCGCGGCGTACGAGAACCCGTGAATCGGAGTGGAAAGAGCGAGTGATTCAAAAATCGATAAATGTTCGAAGCTCTTTTGAACACCATGAAGTGCGGACTGATGCAGCCGGCTAGCGCCATTCCTGGTGAGCCGACAAAAGTCGGACAGAAGCTGTTTCAAGCGTTTCAACGTTTTCCCCTTAGCTTCTGAGCACTTCGTCGTTTAACCATCGTCGCTGATCAGCGGACGTCGGAATCTGCTTCTTTTTTGGTCAACGTTGACGATGTTTGTTCAAGTTTAGCTGCTCTGACTACGCAGAGCGAGCTAGCGTTTGGCATACATCGGATAATGGACGTCATTTACTGGCAGACGTTAACGAACGATCATACGTCAAGCGCCTTCATAATGATGCGTGTGTTCATAATCATAAGGCAAGTGACATATTTTTGACGTCAGCTGAGCACTCAGAGCGACGTCAGCTGAACACTCAGAGCGACGTCAGCTGAACACTCAGAGCGACGTCTTGAGCACATTAACAACAGAAATGTCGTGAACTTCACGTCGGCGTCAAGTGATGCCGACGTCATGCAGAAGCGGCCTTTGAAGTATTTTCACAATCTGCTTATCAGCGCACACCGTTTTTCTGACAGATAATCGATGTGTAATACTCTATTCTCACTCAAGTTTCAGGTGAAAGACGGCCGTTGTCTTTGACCGACCAACCTCGCTGGCGCTTTATCTGTGGGCTCACCTAAACGAGAGAAATCGGGACCCGATTTGTCGTCTCGGGACAATGACGATGATGTTGTGAAAAGTGTGTCTCGGTTATGTTTGTAACCCTAGTACATATACAAATAAATCGGCAAAGCCGAAAAGGCATCTTGCCGTTTGACAAAAAAAACACGACCACAAGTTTTTGAAGCAACAGAGAAAAGGAGGCCACGACTTGTCGCAGTACTACGGTTTTCCTGCTCTTTTGTAAAAAAAAACGATTTTTGTTTGTTGTTCGAGGGTGAACGGCCGACGGAGGGAGAGAAGGTGGAAACGGAGGAAAAGCGGCCGTCCAACCACTGAGCATCCTGTTTTCGCTCGCTACGCTCGCTCTGGCAGAACGCAATAAAGGTTCGCCTCCGTTTAGTTTTTGCCAAACGCAAGCGATTTAGGTGCACAATTATTAATGTTGAATGGAATAGAATATGACACATGCCAAGTAATCTGCGTCGCATAATTCATGAAAAACGGTGTAAAAATTATCCGAATTGATTACACCCTGTACCTAACTACTCTAGTGGGTAGTCCGAGTGCTCGCACCTTATCGAAGACAGTTACAGCTGCCATTGTGGGCTCAAGTGTAAAAACTTTCCATTTGAACGTAGTGTGCGAGATTCCGTCATTTATGTCGTTACGAACGACGAACGCTCGCTAAAAAAACGCATCCAGGCAGTTTGCACCACTAAAATCGATCTTAAATTATGATCTTCCACAAGAGATCGCTGTTGTGTGTTTCGTTGATGTTACTTTTTGTTGTCGATACTGCCCGAACCGATCCAGGTAACCCCAACAATCGATCAATAGTCAATCAATAATCTATCTTATTTTCTGTGTTCAGCACCAAAACCGAACAATAAAATCTGCACAACTCCCGGTTGCATTGAAGCAGGTATGAAATGTCGCTTCGTCGATGAAAATATTTAGTCCGTATAAAAATATTTTTTCTTAGCTTACAACTTTCTTCATTCGATCGACTTTACGGCCGACCCGTGCGAGAACTTCTACCAGCACGCGTGTGGAAAGTGGATCGCTGATAATCCGATTCCGGACGACAAAAGCAGCGTCGGAACGTATGCTTCGACAATAGAACGACTGACAAACGTGATGCGAAGTCAGGGAGCAGAGCGTTCCTTGTTCAGGCTAGCAGGACTGAAGCGGAAGCTTTGTAGGTCTCTTGCAAGATGACAAAATCAAGCTAAAAATCGATTCGAAGACGGTCAATCTTACGCGAATGCTGTATCAACAGTGCGCGAACAGCAGCAGGCTAGAAAAAAATCGTAAAAATTCAAAACTTCCGAATTTGTTAAGCATTCGACAAAAAGGGGATCTTGGGATGGAGCTTAAAAACTTTTCACGATTTACTCAAAGTTTGAATTCGTTCCCTCATTCGTCTACGCAGCTCACTTATCTCAGCTTGGTTCGGTACCTCTACTCAGCATGCTAAAGTCGCTTGGTGGCTGGCCTCTTCTCAACGCTGATTGGACCGCGCCAGCGAATTTCAGCCTTGCAAAGCTGCTGGCCTCATTTTACGGCAACGCCTTTCCTTTCAATCCTCTATGGACGTTCAGTGTTGCAGTTGACGTGAAGAACGTCACACGACATATTCTGACAGTAAGCGACTCTTAGCGACACACTTGAATATTTTTAGAAAACAAGTGGGATGTACCGATCCTCGAGGACCTGAAGTTGAGCCTGGCAGTGGACCTGAAAACCGCAGATGACAATAAAATTTTAACCTACATAATTCCAGGAACATTCACACCAAATTTCAAGCAAATCTGTTAAGCCGTTCTGAAGTTATGTGCAAAAGAGTGCGTAACAATCTATTTTTACGTGGAAATGAACGTAGTGGATCGCCCAGTTCTCGAGGTATAAGGCGCACAGGGATCATTTACCAATTCACCCAATCCCTTGGGCCAATATACCTACAGGGAAAATTTGGGCCCACTAGCTTGCTTCTTGCGAGCGCAAACAGAATCACACACGGACAGAAGAACAAACGGGACCCATTGCATAAGGCCTACTGACCACGCCAGTGAACCTAAAAATCGCTTTTTAGTTGGAGGAACCTGCTGGTGCAGCTCTATCGTTGCCACGAGAGCACTACCTGAACGCGACCCGTTATCAACGCTATCTTGACGCTTATGAAAAGTATATCCACGATGTTGTCAAACTCATCGCAAAGGATGGAAATATTTCAATGCAACGTCTCCACGTTTACGCCGACATAAAGGATATTCTGAAGTTTGAAACAGCTATCGCAGGGGTAAGTGGAATTTTTGGATGAATCAGGTATGCTCCTAGTCGCCAGTGGATCCCCTTGCTCACAACACTTTTGGTACACGATTGATTTTGCAAAAAATACACTCTGTGGATATCCTGAAGAAGCAAACTTCCATGTCGTAATTATTAATATAGTCCAAGTACCCTGAATCCTCGATGCTTCTCCCAGGGGGGAATAAACAAGACATGGCTTTGGAGGGAGGGGGGATAATCGAGGCAGGGGGAATCATCAAAACGAATAAAAAATGTTGCTATAAATAGCATGTCTCTAAACAATCAAGGTGGAATATGTTTGCCATAGCAAACTCAAAACAATTGTCGAACTGTCTGCACTTGCGAAAGATTCTGAAGTTTGAAAGTTGTATTTGCGCGACGGATTGTTGGCTAAAGACCGCTAAATGAAAAGTTCGATTGAAGTCACATGTCGAAGACGGACGCTATCGTACCTCGACCGGCATACCAGCTTCCGATGGAATCAGGGGGTTCAACGGCGTTCTATAGCAAGAAGTGGTTGGAACTTTGCCGTGCTATAAAATAGTTGCGTTGTAAATAAGAAATTGCTGGACACGGGAAGTGCGTTCGTCAGAACACGACTGCGCACGTGAAGTTGACTCGCATTAGCCGTCTATGCTAGAGGACCACTCAACTGATGACATCGAGCTAGCATTTACTGATGTGCGAGCCAAAGAGGTTCACCGCTCTATCGAGAACACAATCAAATTAGAAGCGATCCAGGACGTAAAGGTTCACCACGACATAGCTCAGGCGGTGCGGCTCGCGATACGATCACATCAGTTGCTTCAAGCCTGGACTTTCGTGCGAAATGGATCGAGCAAAGGTTGCGGCTATGCACGTTGACCACTTTGTCAGCGGAGATGGCGAAAGCAGCTCATTGGCCGAAGTTACAAACGTGTGAGAAAAATAAGATGATCGCTAACTGAGCGATAAAATAATTCAAAAAACAATAAAAGTGTCTGTAATTTAAAGCTCGGACGAAGAAGCACGTCAGCTGAATGGCGAAGACAGCGATATCGAAGATGCCGAAGAGGATGACGGCGAGCGAAATCGTACAGCTTGGAGAAGACTCGTTTGAATTTTGATTGAACAAAGCGCCCGCGACACACAATTTGGCACAAACTTTACTCAATTACTGCTTAGCGGTCGGATTCGGGAAAAGTAGGTTTCGGTTCAAATATGGAGAAGTGGAATTAAGGTTTACGTTCTACGTGATGAATTCTGTCATAAGCAGAGAAGCTTCCGTCCACAGCACCACTACTGGCTCCGTTCTCACTACCTACTGCACAACTGTTGATCTTGTTGTCATTGATTTCATGCTGATGGAAAGCTTGGGTTCTGAGACAAATACAATGAAAGCACTTTAAAAATTAAAATCTGCGTTCTCGTTTTCTTTCAGTAATTTCAAGTGTCAGAATTAGGACAGCGATAATGGCGCACAAACCTACTGTAACTAGAGGCAATAGTAAAAGCATGTACTTTTGATTCAATCATTCACCTATGTGGGGATAATCTAAATGGGCTGCATTTTTCCGAAGGGTGGGGAGGGTATCATCGAGGGGGAGGAATAATCAAGGGACGTGGAATGATCGAGGATTAAGGGTAGCCACAAAAATGTCACTCACGTCACCTGATCTCACCTCAACTGGAATTTCGCTGATCGCAATATACCGACGTAATTCCTCGTTTTGCAGTACACGACACCAAAAGAAGATCTTCGGAATAGAAGCCTTTTCTACAACCTGCGAAGCTTCAGCCGGCTGAAACAAGACCTTCCAAACGTAAAGCAGAAGAAAATCTGTATAACTGACTTGCAGCTGACTTTTGCATCCTGCCTCGAGCGCGCAGCGCGAAATAAAAGGAAAGCTGTCCGGTCAAACTAAGATAAATCCCCGTATCCCCCCGTATCACCGCTATCGCTGCCATTCCACCGTATCCCCACATCCCCTATCTATTTCCCATATCCTCACATACCCCGTATCCCCTATCCCTCATATCCCTTCTATCCCCCTATCCCCAATATCACCCGTATCCCCATATTTCCCTGCCCCCTTATCTCCACCTATCTCCCCTATTCCCTTGGCCCACAAGCTGACAAAAGTTAGGGGACGGTGTGAACAATTTTCCAATGGTAGGCGCCAACCTGCCAATGGTCTGCACCAACTTACCAATGGTAGGCGCCAACTTGCCAGCAAATCGTTTTTTCCAGCACGAGAGCGAGAAGCAACGTAGCACATAGACTAATCGTGGCCTCCTTTTCTCTCCTGCTTCAAAACTTCTGTGCTCGTGTTTTTTGCCATAGGCAGGATGTACTTCGGCTTTCAGCCGTTCCACTTGTGTACGTTTTCATTTCGCAAGACTGTAGTTTGATTGGCAAACTTTCGTCGCAAGCATTCTGCCAAAAGATGTGCAGCCGATTTTGACGGACCACCTCGAATTGAACGTCGCAAGCCCCTCCTTCATGGGCAATGTATCTGAGCTTCTGCAGAAGACCGAGACGAAGTAGACAGGAAATGATCTGTGTAGTTTACGTGGTGAAGAAGAAAATTAGTTTACAGGACGTTGATCAACTACGCAGTATGGAAACTTGTCAAATTCGTCGTAAACTTTCTCGATGAACGCTATCGGGACATTGGTCACGTATGCTTTCCATTCAAACAAATTAGTACATTCTAACTAAATTGGTATTACGTCCGCCACAAGTCGTGCCACACAGTTGGCAAAACTTTGTAGCGCATTTTCGAAATTTTGCTTTTAAGCGGACCTCGGCATGTCAGATGTCCCAAAAATTATGGCCATCCTTTTGACATGTTTGAAGTCGCTGTGGATTGAGCTGATCTTGCGAAAACTTGTTCTGAAGTAGCAACACCTGTGACAAGTTCTTGCGCGACTTATGGCGGAGCCGATACTTTATCATTTTGCCTTTTATCTATTACAAGCACTCGGACTAGTCATAATAATACATTTCTTGGACGATTTTCAGGATTTTACTAAATTTCTGATTGGCCAAGAGACGAAGACTCCTCGGTGGAAGATGTGCGTTGCCGAAACGATTCGACTTATGCCGATCGCCGCAGGCGCACTCTACGTCGACGGCCACCTTAGCAACGAAGACAAAGCAGAAGTACAATAGACGATAGGATCAGAATGGTTATAAGTGGAACGGCGAAAAAAGGCCACGATTTGTACTACGTTTTTCCTCGCCCTTTTGCAGAAAACAGAAAAAAAAACAGAAAAAAAAAAACAAAGCGAATTTTTGTTTGGGAGCATTCATTCACCTGAGCCCCTACCGTTGGCAAGTGGCGCCTGCCATTGGCAAGTTGCTTACACCGCTCGCTAACTTTTATCGGAAAAGAGAATATAAGGATAATCTCAGTTTGACTGTATAGCTATCCTTTTGTCCGCGCTGCACGCTTTAGGCAAGATACAATAATAGTTTCCCCTTAGGCAGAGAAGATGGTGGCAGATCTGATTGTCGCCCTTGGAGACATTCTCCGCGAATCCGAGTGGATGGACAACGCAACGAAAACGGCAGCGTTGACGAAGGTATCCATCGCTTATAGCCGACGACGATAGCCGAAATAGTCGTTTTTCGACAATAACTTCTTGATGTTCTAGCTAAAGTTTATCACTCCACATGTTGGCTATGAAGATATCGCCAAAAATGCGACCGCACTGGATGAATATTATAAAGATGTAAGATGAGTGGGACACTGATCAGTAGAGACAGTAAAATATGACATCACCTTAGTTTAGCGAAGTGGGATATTTAAAGCTAAACCTACTTCTGGCATGCCTGATTTAGCGGTTAAAATTACTGTAAATGTCATTTTTCATAGTCGAATATACTATTTCTCCAACTTTTCAGCTTGACTATACAACTACAGTGCACGGGTTCTTTCAAGTTGTTCAAGCTGCTGAAAAGTCGTCGAACGCCAGAAACTTTCGCGACCTTCTCAAAGTCGTCGACAGAAACAGGTCAAGCAGTCGATGTAGTGTGGTAGCTACTTCGCTGTGCTCGGCGCTTCCTCACTATGCGTTCCCTCTTGCTTTATGTACAAACCAGTTTCTTTTGATTCATCCGCTCCTGTTATCTCCCTTCTCTACCAATTTTGTTTTCCTTTTTTTGCAGCCGACTTTTAATCTATCTGTGCTACAATTACTAGTTCTCGTTTGCTATCAAACTAATCTAACTCTTTCCTGCAAGCCTGCTTTCTATCTGCATATAAATAGCTTAGTGCACTTTCTGTTCCGAGCTTCACTTCGGCTTCAGTCCGTCGTTTGCTTTGCCTTACTCTAGCGTTGCGGCTGCTTCAATAAAGCTTTTTGTGCATCGCCTTCTTCACAGCGACAAGAAGAGATCCACAGAGAATGATCCCCGACCGTAGGAAGGGTTAGCTTAGGCTCTCCCCTGCTAGAGTCGATAATAGCTTGCGCTTCACTGAAGAGCGAGCGTTCACTAATTAGTCTTTCAGGTCTCAAAATTTCAAGCAGTGTTCTTGACCCGTGTCTTTCAGATATGAAGGGTCCGCGGCTATCGTAAACGCTCAATATTCCTCGGCGCATAATTATATATGTATACATAGGCTTACTGTTGGGATCGACTTATTTGTATACAAAGTCTAAGTTTGCACTTTTCAGTAATTTTTGCTGGCAAGCTTCAACCACCATTCTTTAGCGGCTCGTACCCTAAGTGCGTATTACAGAAACTCGAATGTCGTATATCTGCGACCAACCAATAACTTTTGATTGCGTATTGCGTCCTTATTTGTTGCTAGATTTGTCAACTACGGTAGTGCCGGTGAAACTATTGGTCATGAACTGACACACGCTTTCGATGACACAGGTTTGCTTTTTTGGTTTGCGAGAAGTTGAATCGAACGTGCTTCAAGTTTTTGTTTTGTGAAATTTGAGAAATGGTTTTTCGGGCCACACTGGTGATTTCAATTTTTGAAAGCATTTTTGTCGAGGTATCTGTCAGTTTGCTATTCCGTTTAATTATAAAATTTGTTCTTCATAAATTCTGGTATTTTAATTAACAAAAAATAGAAAACGATTTACGAATGGTGTTGAGAGGACTCTGTAGTGGATGGTGGTCAAAGTGTCGTGTTTTTAGCAACGTAGAGTACGAGATGCATGTTCCTTTATATTCACTTGCTTACAGCTGTATTATGCAGTATTCTCAAAGCGCAAATTCTATTCAGCTGGATGTTCTATGCAGGCAGCCAATACGACGAGATCGGTCGCTTGAGGAACTGGTGGTCGCACACATCCTTGACAAACTTCAAAAATAAGACCGCCTGCATCGTGAACCAGTACAACGCCTACGAAGTTCCGGAGATTAAACTTCACGTAGCCTGCGTGTTTCTTCGAATTTGTGTCCATATTTGCCTATAAATGTTCTCAATTTAGGTGAACGGAAAGATGACACAGGGCGAGAATATCGCCGACAATGGCGGCGTCAAGGAAGCATACAAAGTATACGATTAGCAGTAACTTAGCTGACGATCCAGTGTTTTCTCATATGATGTCTCGGCACGGGACACAAGTAAGAGCGAGTTAGAAGCTGGTTCCGTAAACCTAATATTTCCCAAACTGGCTGCGCTAATAGGTTTTACACGTGAAAGTAGCGTGGTTTTGCCTAAACTCCAGAATGACTTAACCGATTTGTTACCATGTATTATACTGACATCGTGTAATGTAGCATCCTTGGTTTTGGTCACCAATAATGTTAGTTCCAACTGTGAGCCATTCTGCAGTTCTCAAATGAAACATTGCGGCATCTCGCGACAGCGTCCAGTAGAATGCAATTGGTGGTAGGCTTCGTCATAAATATCTTCAGGTCCACTGGCACACTATCATAAGTCCAGCACGTAATAATCTAAATTGACGCAGGATACGCTTCGCCTTTGTCGGCTTACTTTTTGCAGGCATATCGCACGTATATCGAAAAGCTAGGACACGAGGAAGAGCGCCTTCCGGGTCTCGACCTTAGCAACGACCAAGTTTTCTTCCTTAGCTTTGCAATGGTATCACCTGCTGCTCCTTCTTCAGCTATAACGCTTCAAGGCTGTGGTTGAACATTTGATTCTCTTTTCAGATTTGGTGCAATGAGGCGAGACCAGATTACGCCCGGACAGCGATTCTAATGGACCCGCACAGTCTGGGCATGTTTCGCGTTATCGGTGCACTCTCAAATACGCCCGAATTTGCGACTGTCTTCAAATGCAAGCCGGGCTCGAAGATGAATCCGTTGCGCAAATGTTCAGTTTGGTAGTGCTAGTGTGCCAAATTTCGATTCTGATTTTAGCTTAATAGTGATTCTCTTACTTGTTTTCGAGTCTGGGCTACGAAACGTGTTAAGGCATATCTAGCTGACATTTGTGAAATTTTTGCTTCACTTTTTGGGTTTCGGTGGAACCAGTATAGCTCCATGGTCGATCAACAGCATCCCATGCTCGGCATCTATGATGGAACATAGGTCATTGAGAATGTATACGGTGCAAGAAAATCGGCAACGCCGAAGTGCGTTTTGCCTAAATTGCAAAAAACTCCCAAATGATCGTGACGTAGCCGAAAAACTTCCATGGAAATAAAATAGTGTTCATGAAGACCAAAATGTTCATGGAAACAATGCAGTGTCCATGGCGACTATAAAATTTTTATGGAGACTATATGGTGTCCGTGGAGACTATTTAATTAATTATTGCCAAATGGCAGCGGGACCCAAACTAGCGGCTAGCACTGCCGAAACCGCCGATAATGGCGCTCTAATAAACTGCAATAAAACTAGCGTCAGATCCTCTCGTGTACGGTACCAAAAGAAAAACTTCGAAAAACGCATGAAAATTTTTGATGTTTTGGCGACTTATTTTTAGGTTTAATGGTGTCGCTAGAGCAGATGTAGAGCTAGGCTGTTCTCCGTCGCCCACTTTACTTGCAGGAAAACCGAATTACGGAAACCGATTTTTCAATAGCTGCACACCAGCGCGTGTGGTGAGCTTCCAAAGTCGACGAAGTTGCGCAAGCAAATATGAGAAATTCGCGAAAAAGTAGCCTTCGGGAAAATCGATCACGCGCGCGCAGGAGTGATCGGATCGGGGGCTCCAGTGACTTTTTGTATCAGAATCGAATGCTCTTTCTAACTGGCGGGGTCTCGGGTCGGTTTGCGGTAGAGCCGGGTCGACGGTCAATAAAGCAATTCGGTCCCGAGTCACGGATGCACTCAACCACTCTCAAAGTATCAACTAATTTTTGCATCCTGCCCAGAGAGCGCAGCGCGTAAGCAAAAAAATAGCTTTATAGTCAAACTGAGATTATCCCCTATCCTCTACCCCTCAGCCAAAATGTTAGCGAACAGTGTGAGCAACCTGCCAAGGTTCGAGGGAGGAGCGAAGCCACCGGAACAAAAATTTGTTTTTTTTTTTTTTTTTCAAAAGAAAGCGACAAAAAGCGCAGTGCTATAGGCAAATCACGGCCTTTTCCCTCTTATTTCAAAAACTTCTGCGCACGTTTTTTCATAGGCAGAATGCACTTCGGCTTTCAGCCGGTCCACTTGTCTAACTTTTCGCTCTCTCCAAAATTTGATGAAGTAGAACGAAAACGCAAACCTCCAAGAATGCACCAAACGAAATGAAGGGCTAGATTAGGTGGACAACTAAAAATCGGCCTAACCAGCTTCAAATAGCAAACGCGAAATAAAAACCGACGCGAATGTTGTTAGCAAAAGTCTTCCCTCTCGATTTGCGCAGTTTCGATCGAATAGCGCATCTACATCCAAGTTGCCATCGCCGATCCCGACAGGATACATGGCGCCTCTCGCAGCGATGTTCAGCTCGTTGTTGAAGGCTTGAATATTCGCGAATCCGTTCTCGCCCCAGTCCGCACCATAGCTAGAATGCGAAGTGTTCATCTTTCCCCTCGATGAAGATACAAAATTATGAGCGAAAATTTTACCTATTTTTGATCCTATAGTACGGCATATCGTATCTCGAATCGTAGAGATAGCCGACTGCAAGGACCGCATGAGTGACGGCCTCGTGGTGCACAACTGGACACACCGTGGGCACACCGTTTATGGTGCACTTCTCGTCTGAGCAAATGTCGTTGAGAATTCCTGGAAAAGTAAAACTGATCACTTTTAGTAACCATTTCGCGCCTGATCTCTATAGCCTTACCCGAAGAATAGAACATGAACTGGTCACACACCGAGTAGAGATACAGGACGGCTGGTCCTTTCGTGCCGAGGTAGTCGGCTATTTCGGCCTCGGGCGCGCCAGCTTCTTCGGATCCAATGCGAATTGTTGCATTGCCTGTCTCGCTGGTCCAGACGTGAAAAGCGACCGAGTGGTTTGGATGACAGCTTCCACTGTACTTCTGCAAAGTTTAACCTGACTTTTTACTGATTTTGAATTATGTCGCTCGTCAGAACGTCACATGACGTCATATTTTCTGATCCCCGACTCACAACAGCCAATCAAAAATTACATACCCCAGTCATTCCGCTAATGTACGGATAATCTGAATCTTTGTCCATCTTCTTGCTCTGCATATAGCTGAACGCGTATTGTGCGTGCCCGCTGTAGCAGCCGTCCGGGTCGGTGATGTTCATGAACGTTCGTGCGCAGTCCACAAGCTGTTGCGTGGAAAGCGTCACCGGCGAAGAGAGACTGATCATGGCGGCGTAGTAGAAAGAAGCACAGTCCGCCTAGAAAATTTCAATTCCGATGGATCCACAATCAAAAATGACGTGCAGATCACGTGACTCTAACGTACTGAGGCAAATGCCCAACAATCTGCGCAAATTCCCTGAAAAATAAAGGATACGTTTTCAATTTTGTGAATTAATAATATTGGCGTGAAGATTCTTGAGCAAACCTGGTCTCGAACGTGCGGTATCAGTCCGGTCAGTGTAAAATCGTTGTAGGTTGTCGGAAAGTTCACTTCTGAAGGATTGACGGTTGCAGATGGCCGATACTGATAGGTTGGCTCGGTTTCATTATCGATTTTTAGGAGCAGTTGTTCTTTTTCTTCTGGGGTCTACGTTTCGCATAATGTATACAGCTCATATTACCGTAACGTATAACTTTTGTCACAACATGCCTAACATTTCATTGTGCGCGCAAGTCGGTTTTTGTCGGCTTGAGCGCACAAGAAAATGTTAGGCATGTTGTGAAAAAAAGTTATAGTTGGCTTTCAGAGTGCGCACCCAGTCGGCAAACTTATTGATCGCCAGCGTGAAGTGATGTCCGACGATCGAGGCTTCAGCGTTGTGCTTATCGACTATCGCCTTTGCGGTTGCATAGTGCTCGTGGCGCATTTTCTCGTCTTCGGCATTCTTGTACGTTCGATCTGCGTATAAGCGAAGCGAAAACCTAACGAAACCGCCGCCAAAAGCTTTCCAAAAATTCAAATTTTTGCGCTCTTAAAAATATTTCATGATTTATATTTTGAATTTTAATGAAAATTCTAATTTTTGCATGTAAATTGTTGCGGCTGTAGTCGTTTGCCACAATCGAAAAAGTATTGTACTTCCCCTTGCGTTTGCATCTCGATTATCAAATATGTCTTCCTTCCCTTAAGCGCGTAATACATTCGCAAAAACTAACGGCATACGATGTTACGATTTTGCAAAAACGCTCTAACAAAAATGCAGAAAAACGCCATACAATGTTACGAAAAACTGGGTGTATTACGCGCTTTACTGTGCTTCTTCACGAAATCTGCGAAGCCATCGTCGGCTTGACCGTCTGCGGCCGCCGAGGAAACCAGCAGAACGGCGACAGTAATGACTTGCATACTCTCCTTCGAGTTGGAGGATCTTCGAGAATGCCGAAAGTGGTGGTTGTGCACAATGACATCCGTTCAGCAACAGAACACAAAGAGCTTGCTGGAGAAAAGCGGATATTTTTGACACGTTTTTCGTTTCTACAAAAATTGTTGGAAACAATCTTTTCTGAACATGTTCTAACAAAACGCGTTTCACGTCGAAATACGTATCACAAGCTTCGACGTACGAACGACATCTGTTTAGACCATGCTGAGTCGAAGACTCAGTTGCGAAAAACAACGTTCCTTCTTCGTCGCATACAGCGACTCAATCGATGTGGGAGAAAGAAACGCGTGGTGTTAAGAAAGACATATCGCGCTGAACGCCATCCAGTTTTCTATCGAGACACGATAGACGCTATGACATTTTCACTTTTTAATTTCACTATTTTTCGCCGCCGGTTTCAAGCATTATTACTTTAACAGAAAATCAAAAATGTCGAGTTTAAATCAGTTTTACGATGCCTTTGCAGCTTGACGAAAACCATCGGCCTGATTCGTGTGTTCGACTCTCATACTTCGACAGCATAGGCCACGTGACTTATCTTGGATCGATGAGACGTTCACGGGCTGGGCCAAACATTCTTGCTATCTGTATAAATTGTTGTCCTCGCCTGTAAAGACTGTCCTGTCGCATATCCGTCGTACTTTTCCACCTAGTGCATCTGGTGCCTAATTGTAGTTGCTGCTTTACGTAGGACACGTATCAGTGTAGTCTGCGTTGTCAGGTCTTGTGCATTGTCTAACCAAGTGTAGCTCAAGTCCTAAAGGTAGATCGGCTTTAGCGTTTGAAACGGAGGTGGCAGTGTTTTTCCGGATTGATTTGTGATCTTTCGCAGCCAAAGCAGACGTCAAAATTTGACGGCTAAAAAACAAGGGAATGCGCAATATTACCTTGGTACGTCGTCTACTTCGCTCCGCTGTATTAAGAAATGCCACCGAGAAAAGACCCCATTGTCAAATTGTTTGTTGTGTCACACGTGTGAGATGAAGCTATGCCAATCTGCCAGTGCTGTCAGGAGGGAGACCTAGATTGCTAACCCCAATCACTCATCGCAGACGATGATCCGCAGAGTCATACTTAAACGTCATTTGTGATAGACAAAGGAAAAACTCAAATATCGGGTTTCCTCGAAAGCAGAAAAAAGCTGACATCGAAAATGACGATATAGTTCGACGGTTATTATAAATGAAGATATTATAAATGACGGTTATTAAAGCGGAAGCGTCGAAGAAGAGAGTCAATACTTTGAGCATTCACGGTCATTTCGCCACTGACACTGTTCGAATAGAACGAAAACTTCGCGGCTACGGCGTCGTCTTTGATCACGTGACGATTGAAGAGGAAACGATCATTAGCGTAGATTAGGATAGCACATTCGGATTTCCCGAGGTCGCCGCGGCCCTTGCTCTACTTGAAATTGCATTGTGCTTAGCGGCGGCCGCGTTCGGTCTCGAAAAATTCCACAAGCTTTGCACTCAGCAAACATCTTAAAGATAATCTCTTGGCAGAATCAACGTTTCCGGTTTCCTAAACGAGAGTTTCTTTATAAATTTTCATACTGTATAAGTGAACGTGAAAGTCAAATAAATTGAAATTTTTGAGCTATTACTCAGCTCCCGTTGCATTAAGACTTGTTTGCATCCTGCCTAGAGCGCGGATCGCGTAAGAAAAAGGATAGCTATACGGTCAAACAGAAATTATCCCCATTCTTCTACCCTCTCGTATGCCCCACCTACCCCCCTTATACGACAAAGTTAGCGGAAGGTGTGAGCAACTTGTCAATGTAGCCACCAACTTGCCAATGGTATCTACCAGCCTGCCAATAGTATCTACCAACCTGCCAATGTTTTTTTCAACGGAGCGAGGAAAAACGTAGTACACTGAGAAATCTTTTCTCTCTTGCTTCAAAAACTTCTCTGGACGTGTTTTTTTGTCAAAGGCACGATGCACTTCCGGCTTTGCCGGTTTACTTGTTTGCCGTGACAGTCAACGTCTGGGTAGTAGGCATTCTTGGTTATGCAATTTGCAAGCATGAAATTTCTATATAGGTTGACACTCGAATATGAGCATACCACTGCACGGGGCTAGCAAAGGGCTTTAAAATTTTAATTGCGTTTCTAATGAATCATAATAAATTATTGCGTTGCTAAGATGTAGTCACTGTTTTCCGCTCTACAGAAGATACAATTTTAGGTCAAGTTCCGTCCAGCCAGCGTCCGCGTTCGCGGTCAACGAAAGTGCCAGATTCGCCGTGTCGTAGACGAGCTGGTACGCCGTCTCGGCCCAGCGCGCGCCACCGTGCTCGATTCGCGTCGCCATCACCGCGTCGCGCATCTTCGCCGGCGACACGGCCGCTCCCAGTTGGCCGATTAGCCGAAGAAGATTTGCACGACGTGTGACGCCCTGCCAGCTCGTCGCATCGCGTGGCGCCGGCACGACCGGTGGATGTTGAACGTACCACTGCGGGCACTGGAAGTAGTTGGTCGCAACCCACGCGTCGTTTAGCGTTGACCGGGAACACGAGGCTGCCCCGATGAACGGCGTATATTCGAAGGTTTTTGTGTCCGCGGCGCCACCGGCGTTCCAGATGAGGGCGACGTCGCCGTATGGAATCGCTTGCATATGGTTTTCGAGCTCATTTAGGCTTTTCGACGCTTGCATTAGCTCGAGCATGGTTATCAGCAAGTTCTAGAAGGAACTTTCTACATTTAGCTTCTTAGAAAACAGGCGAGAGCAAGTTATATTTTACTTGTTGATAGGCGTTTACGCCAAATCCACCGCTCGGCCCACCGTTGTTCATTTCGAGAAAGAGCGAGTGGCGATTCAGACAATTCTCGCAGTAGATCTCTCCAGCTAACGAGATGAACGCGGTCGGAATGCGTTCGCTGTAAAAAAAATGATTGAACACTATTTCGAACACTTTCTGGAACGTCGTTCACTTTAAAAAATTTAAAGAGTCAGTAGGTTTACCAAAATTTGTAAAGCAAACTGCGCAAGTAATACTTTATCTACGCAGTCGTGT
>JAQGBB010000864.1:0-16063 GCA_034691745.1 Prismatolaimus dolichurus
TTCAAGACGAGGCTCTGTGCGCTTCAAACTATGTTATACTCCGAGCAAGCAACGGAGAAGAATTCTGCGCTAATCTCAATCTTCGGCACTTTTACGTTGCTCGCGATCTAAAGGATGCGGTATAAGTCTTGTTACGGACTTTTCGTTTTTCACAAAAAATTAAAAAATATGCAGGAAGAGTTCCACGTTAACTTCGAGCACGAGTCATTGGACCTGTGCAGCGTTTCCCATCCAAAGATATCGCTACCTAGTGACACGCTGATGGTCTCAAATTTATCGACAAACTGGATGGTCGACTGTCTAGATCCGAGCACGATCGACACACATCGGTCTAAAGTCGCTGGACAGCTTGGTGCAAAAGCCGTCTTGCATTGCCTGCCCGTTGAAAAATTGGTGAGTAGTAAAAAACCTCAGTTGAAAAATTAATAAAAAAGCAATTTTAGTGGGCACAATACGCTGTGGTTGTTAACACGTCGGTTTCAGAAACGGCGGTTTATGCAGCGCCGAGAGCGGTTTGCGAAAAGCTAAAGGTTTGTGATTTTAGTATTGTGTTCCGGCGGGTTTTGTTCACTAAATTCAATAAAAATTATCTCTCTTAAATTGCAGGCGGCCCTTGTAAAAAATAACAAAGTCCAGATTTACAAACCTCGTGCTAGCCGAAAGTGGCCACTAGAAGTCGCTTACGTATGCTTGATTGGCGTTTTTTGCGTCGCGGCTGGTGGCTACTGGTCCGGATACACCAAATTTGAGCTGTAAGAAAGTCGGTGCAAAATTTCAAGAAAGTCAAACCGCTGCGAAAATAATTTTTGCAGACAAAGAAATGCACAGACGCTGCCTCACGATGAAGCGCATGATACGCTGCTTGATGAGGATCCACGATTTCGGAAAAGTGTCGCGCCGGCAAAAGTAAACTATTGCGTCTTCAACAACATCACGATCGTCGTTGCAGTTGTCGTGTTGTCCATGCTACACGTTCAGCTTTACGTTGCTCACAATACAACAGGTTCCAAATTTACCTAACGTCCCAGTTTGAAATTTCGCACAGCTTTGCATTTCAGCTTGGGCTGATATCGTCTTCTTCGTCATCATAACGTCATTGACTTCGTTTGAGATTGTAACGTTTCCGCTGTGGGCTTACGAAAAGGAGAAGCCGTAAGGGCAACAGGCAATACTGAGAGCTTTGTTTTTTTGTGGTTTGAAAATGTTAAAACTTTTTTCCTTGAAGCCAAAATTTAGAAAATTGTGTATAGACAAAGCCAACCTCTCAGAAAATTCTTTAAAAATATCCTACTTGGTTGGGTTGTGCTAAATGCAGCGTGGTTAGAAAAGTGACGTTGAATCAGAGAGCAACAAAACAAAGTCTTCATGATTAGATAATGTTTTAAATTTACTAAATTTGGTTGCGAATTTTACTAGCGTCTTTTACTAGCGCTTTTATTAGCAGATTTTACTGGCGTCAAAATCTAGAAATTCCATGAGATCTGATGTTGACAAAGAGTAACCACTAGTGAGTGGGAGCATTTGAATTGAGTACAGAAACCCTAGAAACTGGTCGAGAAATGGCACTAATTTTCAGCAGTTTCCTAGTTTGTATAGAAAAAAAATTGGTTACAAATTCCGAAAATTTTTGTTGAAAATTTTTTTACTCCGAAAACTTTTGCAATCTAAAAATTGCCGGGTTGCATGGGTCGATTTCTTCACTATAGACGCTTGCGCAGAATAACTTCAGCTTTAATCTACGTCGGCTGTCTGAGCTTGTCAATCACTTGGTGCCTTCGAAGAAACGAAAGGTAAGAAACAGAACATGAATTACATACAATATTTCTTAAGATGGTTTCTGTCTCTCTCTCTAGAGACGAATACATACTGCGCAACATTCTCGGTGCTAGTTTCTGCATCAGCGTAGTGAAGCAGTTTTTCAGGGTTCCAAATTTGAAGGTGCGAGTTACAGACTACGATACCCGTTGCAAATCAGCACTGATCTTTCATCCAATTTTAGTGGATTACAATTCTTTTCGCATGCTTCTTCCTTTGGGATTTTTTCTTCGTTTTTGTCACGCCTTATCTCACGAAGGTACCAAGTCTTTAAAATTTTTGCATATTTTGCAAGAAACTTTTTTGCATTTTTCTTTCCTTTCCAGAATGGTTGCAGTCTCATTATGGATGCAATATATCGTGGCGGCTGCGGATCGAACAGACAAAAGCGGTCAACTTCAAACTTCCTCAAACCAGAAAAATACGAACTAGCAAGTTCCAAAGCTCAACAACACTTCCGGTAACACTAAAACGTTTATAGAAATTCTTTTGCTTTAGGCTCCGCAGGCGTTCTTTGTTCCGTACAAAAGTCATCCGATAACCAAGTGTTATGATCCGGAGATCGACGCCGATTATCCCGGATTTACATTGGGATACGGCGATATCCTCTTCCCAGGTTTAGCTCATTTCTTGCTGCATTACTGTTGTCCAAATTTTACGGTACTCTTGGTAAAATTTCTATTTCGAAATTTCTTAAAAAGCTTTTCTGATTGCATACAACGCTGGCGTTGACCGACATTTTCGACGCCCGTGGAGCGGCTACTTCATTTTGTCGATAATTGGTAAGGACTCTATTTCATGATTGTTTATTAGCAGTAAAAACCAACAGTTGTTTCAGGCTACATCGTTGGCATTTCTATCACATTCACCGTGGTGATTCTGTCCGAGGACGGACAGCCGGCGCTCATCTACCTGATACCTTGTACGCTCGTTCCGACTGTCGTGGTTGCCACTGCGCGGAAAGAGCTAAAGCAGCTTTGGACCGGAACGTTTTCGCAAATTAGCATCAAAACTACTGCTAGGGAACACATCAAAAACAGGAATTGTGCCCTGTAAAATTGCATAATTCCATTGCTTACGAAGCACAACGTCTACTGTGTTGCTCTTACTGAAGTTGCACACAATTGAGAAGCGAAGTTCGGCATTCTGACTCACATGCGTACCGTAGACTGCGCTCGCCGCTTTGCATAGCTTCACGAATCGACTGGAAAACGCGAACACCAAACAGCAGCAATTGATGTTTTAGATGTTACTAAGTGATTTCAAAAGTGTGCGAAAACCTAAAGCAAGACTTTGAAACAAAGCGCGTGCACACGGAAATGAAATGGAAATTGTGAGAAAATTTTCACGTCTTCTACGCATTCACTTTGTCGTTCTGGTGCTCATCTTTTTCGTGACTTCAAAAGTTGTTTTGCTTCTGTTCAACGGGACATACTATCTGGCTGTCGAGTTAGCACCGAACTTAGTCGCCGAGCACTATAAGTTTAATCAAAATAAGCTCAACGTTTACTTTGTAAAATTCTACAACTTTCACCGAGATCAGCGGCGGCGGTTTCGTTACGAAGTTGAACACGAACGGCTCGAGAAGATCGATGCAAACGCAAGCGATCTTCTCGATAATTACTACGATGAAGAAGCGGAAGACGCAACTAAAGGTGCAATTTAAGGAGTAAACGTCAAGATTTCAGCTTCGCGCACACGCTTCGATGACGTCGCCGTCAGGTGTGGTTGCCACTGTACTTTTTTCGGCCTCGGTTTAGATGCAATAAATTGTGAAAACTGCATAAAAATTTCCTCTATATTCATTATTGAATGCGCTCTAAAGCATTCTCTTTCTACTAATTAGGCTCTCTTAAATTATTTTTCACAAATGACGTCGACAATGAACGAAAAACGACAAATGGTTGGCGTCCGAGAAGAACGTATACGAAACCGCGGCCACAATATCAACCGCCGTTCTGTCCAGCGTTTCCGCCAAATCTAAGTAAAAGTGCATACATAACTTTTGCTAACTATTTTAGCTCACTTTTGATCCGGCAACGAGCGAGCGAAGCAAGCGAAAAAAGGATGCTTACTGGTCACATTTCTGTCTTCCTCTTTTCCCTCCGCCCTCACCAACCCGCCTCTGCCCCTTGCCCCCTCAAAAAATCTAATGTTGGCGGACGTCAAGAGAATCATAGTGCACTATGTTCCAGGTGTTTCAGAGTGTTCCAGAGTGCGCCAGTGTGCCCCGAGATGTTCCAGAACACTACGAAAAATTGTCTGTGCGTTTTTTTCTTTCGAAACTCGGAATAGACGTTAGTATGCCGTGTTCTGCATCCGAATGGTAGGGCGTTCGTTGAACGAAGCCCTCCAAGATACATTTTAATTATTTTCGACACGAGAACGAGGCAAAACCTGTTTTGCTATAGCAGTACTACAGAAAAATCGTGTCTGCCTTTGTCTCGGTTCCAAAACTTCCGCATTTGTTTTTTTTGCGTTTTTTAAGCCGGATGCTATTCGCCCTGGCGATTTGCTGGTTGCCTCATTTTCAGAGGGTCGCCTCAACTTTTTCTCTCTTCTTTCTCAACTTCAAAGTGGAAACGGTGCAGACGAAGAGCAGTTTGACTACGTGGAAATTGGCGGACATTCTATGCCGAAAAACTGCTCAGCGCGACACCGAGTAGCCATCCTGGTTCCGTATCGGGATCAACCGGACATGCTCGCGATTTTCCCGAAATACATGCACCTATTTCTTCGAAGTCAGACAATCGATTACGCGATCTACGTCGTCGAGCAGAGCCGGGATCAAACGTTCAACCGCGGAAAGTTGCTCAACGCAGGTGCAATCGAAGCGCTTAAACAGTACGACTGGCAGTGCTTCATCTTCCACGACGTCGACCATCTCCCCGTCGACGATCGCAATTTGTACACGTGTCCACAAGAGGCGCGACACATGGCGGCAAATATCGAAAAATCCCACTTCAGGTAAGGAAATTGTAAACTTCAGGTAAGGTGAAAAGGAGGAAACCCAAAATCAAAGAAAGACTAATCTCATTTTAGAGCGTGCTTGCACAGAGTAGAACCAAAATCATGATTTATTAGCGGCACACTTTAACCTTATAAGTTCTAAGCTGTCGGAATTTCTGACTTAGTTCAATGATAAACTCAAAATGTCTGTCACGGTCGCCGTTTCTGTATACCATGTCTAAAATATAAGGCAACTTGGAAAAATACGTTAAATATTCTGTTATTTGGTATGCGGCTTCTCACTGCTACGCGTATTCAACGTAAGGTTTCGTGAAATTTTCTGACTCAAAAGAAAATATAGCTGCAGATTTTTCTCAATTCTGTGGGTAACTCAAACAGTGCACCTCCAGGGTCTCGAAACCTGCTGATTTTCTCGCAGTGCTGCATACACGAGCTCGTTTGTTCTCGATTTCAGCCTTCGCTATCGGGAATACTTTGGCGGCGTCAGCGCAGTAAACGGATCGGTGTTTACTAAAATTGATGGATTTTCAAACGATTTCTGGGGAAAGGGCGGCGAAGACGACGATATCTTTAATAGGTACGTTGCAAACAATTTCATCACGTTGCCTCATTTGTCTAAAGGTTTTTTTGTAGGCTGAAACGAAACGGTTTTCGCATCTATCGCTATCCACAATTAATTGCAAAGTACATCACTGTTAAGCACGAACGAGACAAAGAAAACCCGATCAACGACTGCAGGTGCGACCTCAAACAATCCTGAAAGCTCTGTGACAATTTAGTGGACTATTTTCTTACTGTTTCCAGCGGAAAGATGCTCGAGGCTACTCGAAATGGATTATGGCCTGAATCTGGTCTCCGATCTGTTCGATACGTCGTTGAACAAATCGATTTTCAGTCTCTATATACGCGGATAGTCATTGACCTTCTGGAGAAAGAAGAGCGGTCGAAGACGGCAGAACTGATGGCAAAGATTTGTGCTAACCATACGTCTACCGCAGAAGTGACAACACAAGCTGGCATAAATCGTTAAGACCTATATACTACAAACTGTCGTAAATCGCAATTCTGCTGATTACATAGATGCTATTACCTAAGAATTACCACTTGGAATTTATAAGATTGCCTAAGCAAAGCTAAAGTTATAGCCGCAACTATTTGTACGAGCCACTAGCTAACTGATGGACATCCGATCAGGTAGCTATATTTTTTTCGCTCATGAGATCTGAAGCTAATGCGCCAATGTTTTTCCTTCACATTTGAACGCGCAAAACTAGGTGCTTTGTCGAAAAGTGATGCATGTGTTTCGCAAATGCGCGTAATACTCCGAGAGTACGATGATCCACTAAACTCCCTTTCACGTCAAAAGTGGCGTGTAATAAAGTGTTTCGCCTATAACTTCAAAACGCGTGAACGGATTTGCTTCAAATTTGGTGGGAATGTTCCCTGCACAGCGCAGTTTAAAATATTCTGCCATCAGTGGTTTTTTCATAAGTGCCTAGAGTTTATAGCTTGTTTTTCCCAAAAACTGAACACACCCTTGATCGATTTGATTGAAATTTGGTATGAGGTGCCTGGCACTGTGCAGATTAAAAGCTGATGTCGTTGATACCTTTCCTGCAAGAATTTTTAGGCCCACTGACACATTATGTGAATTTATTTTGCACATAACTCCTGAACGCCTCAGCGGACTTGGCTGAAATTTGGTTTCCCCTCGTAAAAATTGCAATTTGTTCATATTTCAAGAGAATAAAAAAATTTTAAATTAGTAAAAAATATAAAACACTTTCTTTGCACTTTGCGGTCCCACGCAAGCGCAGGAGACCGAAAAGGGGGTTCGGGGAGAGGCAAAGCCCCTGACAAAAAAAATTTTAAACACATATTAGTTTATATGCAATTTGGCCTGCAAATCAAGTGATTGGCGTTTCGAATCCGGGTGGCAAATGTGTTGTGCAATTTTTCCATCAAGCAACGAGCGAGTGAAGCGAGCGAAAAAGACAGGCTAACTAAGAGAGCCCAAATTGTGACCCCCGTCCCTCGCTTTCAATTGCGCTCAAAATCTGGTTTTTTCATGGGACCCACCTGGGCCCAGCGGGTGGTGTGTGCCGAATTTCAGCCTAATCGGTGCATTCCTGCAAAAGCTATAATTGAACAAACACACCCACAAACACACAGAGAAACATATCTCAACCTCATACCGAAGAAGGCGAATGATATTCCGATAAAGTGGTAGTTTTCGTCTAGTGCGATGAACTATGCTTTGCGGCGCAAAGGGGATAACTACTACCTTTACTCCAAAATGAGAAAAATTCCCGCCCTTAAAAGTAAGACACAAAGAGCTACCGGTAGAGAAGAGAAAAAATCTGAAATTGCAAGATTGGCGAGAGCAAAGGTGACTCGGGTATATGTAGCAAGATGCTATCCATCTACCACATTCCCTATACTGGCCTCAATTTTGCACTTTTAAAATTTTTATGTTCTCTTAGATCTTTGTGTCCACTACTAAGGGTGCGAATTTCTCGGGTTTTGGAGCGAAAGTGGCAGTTTTTCAGCGTTGTTTGACAAAGGTTATTTATTATGTCAAATCGAAATCGACGGGAAGCTGTTGCTCTCTACGTTCGTTTGATAGCGGCTCTTTCGGCGCCCTAAATTTATTCCTAATTTACATAATTGTAGTCTACGTATTTTCGGGTGACACTCGCACATCGTTCATGAGCATAAATTTTCCAATCATGTCGCTTTCACCGAGATTTTACGTATTTTCTGTTATCAGGATAAGATACGCCCAAAATTGATTTTTTTCTTCCCTTTCTGCACGTTTCGCCACACCTCGTTCGAGTATTTCACGAAAGTTTTGCCGCGAAAACGAACGAGAAATCTCAATATGAGTGAGGTTGTCACTTCGATCAAGCATGTCCTTCAGGCCATCGAGCCGCGAAAGGATGGCGATCTTGTCGATCGTTTGAACTACGCGTACACGACGTTCGCACTGATGACGATCGTGTTTCTTGTCGGCAGCTGGTACATTGTTGGACATCCAATACAGTAAGTAAAAATATTTAAAAAATTTCAGAAAAAAAATCGAAAATTTGTGTTAACTTTTTTGAAAATAGATGCTGGTTTCCGGCGAATTTCAAGAAATGGTGGATTGAATATGCGCGCGATTATTGCTTCCTGGAGTCGACCTATTTTTTGCCGACGCTCAGCGGTCATCATGATCCGGTCTTTGACCCCATGACCTCGCGGCAATCGTCCGCAGCTGTGATCATCTATCGGAATATGTCGGCGATCAGTCCCGAGTACAAAACGGTTCCCTACTATCAGTGGATTCCGTTTACGCTCGGGCTTCAATCCGTCTGCTTCTTTATGCCCGTGATTCTCTGGCGATCGGCGAATGGAGAATCAGGTAAGCAAATCTAACACACTTAAACAACAAATATGCCTGAAGGTGTTTCCGCGATATTCTAGCTATACATAGATTCATCTTTTATTCACGATTTTTCTTTTTTATTGATTGCTTCCTACCGTTTGATTGGTCAATTTACTACTTTATCGTGCGCGCACTATCCAACAGGATAATTATGAGCGCAAATGCTGATTTTAGCAGTCTTTCTGTTCTATCACTATTTTCCCTTGCACGACACAAACATGGTACTTCTCCACAAGCGCGTAGACATCCATGTCGATCAGCCCTCACTGCCAGGATTTCCAATCTCACGGCATTGCCTATAGTGTTTGTTTCGCAAAAATTTGCTGGTCGGCAAAGTGAGGGCGATGCAAATCAGTGTGGACGTTCGCGCACAAATTACATCGTCAATAGTCGAACAACCCTCCGAGGGATTTTACACCTACCGAGGCGACAGCCATGTTGTTTCGACAGACACTACAACAACTTGATACAATCGTCACAATTCGAACTTTCAGCGTGGAACTAGTATACACATGAGCTGCGGCAACATTCTCACTCTACTGCCAACACTCTGATTGCCGGATTGGACGAGGTTTTTGACGTTTTCGAGGGCCGACCAGAGTTGTTCGACAGAACTAAACAACACCTTGTTTTACTTTTTCTCAAAACTTGGAAGCGGCAGTTCATATCCACGACAAATCTGAAAAGCGAAAAATGGGCTTCGCGTTTGAGGAGATTCTTGGTACCCTCATTTCTGGCGTAACACCAAAACGTGATGGCGATCTCGCCGATCGGATCAACTACTCGTATACAACATCGTTGCTAATCTTTGCGGCAATGTTCTCGGCTAGCCAGTACTTTGGCTCTGTTCGTAAGTGATTAGAACGAATGAAGATTCGAACTTTTGAAGAGCGGAAAAACTTTTCAGCAATTAGCTGCTGGTATCCGGCTTACTACAAGGGCTTCTGGTGCGAGTATGCCGACGACTACTGCTTCGTGCAGAACACCTACTTTCTGCGCTTCACCGACGGTTCGACTTCTTATGTCGGCGATCCCGATGCTACCTATTTTGAGGAAATTCCGCAAAATATCACGGAGAGAACGGAGAAGGTTCTTTCCTACTACCAGTGGGTTCCGTTTTTTCTCGGCATGCAAGCGTTTTTGTTCTACGTTCCTCTGTTCTTGTGGCGAGTGTTCAGCAATTCGTCAGGTATCTGCCTGTGCTATCGTTGCGACTTTTCTGTTTTCTGGTTTCATTAGAAACTATCCTATCACCGAAAATGACACTAAATTAGCAGGGAAATCAATTTGCGGTTAATTTTACAGCAAATTTAAATTTAAAAAATATAAATGTGACAAAAATTCTTGTATTGATCTTTGTTGTAACTCACTCGGCAACATGCGGAAGTGCCTCAACCGAATCACTTGATTTAATTAGGTTTGTTCGTCAACACAATTCTCACGCAAGCGACAAGTACCGACAACGTCGGCCCGGAGCAACGGAAGAAGAATATGGATCGAGTCGCAAAGTACATGGACTACGCCAAAATAGTCTACGCATCGATGAAGAGCCAGGGCTTCCTCACCGGACGCTACATCGTCACGCTTTACATGTTCGTGAAAGTTCTCTACTGCGTGAACGCAGTCGGCCAATTCCTCCTCATGAACGCGTTTCTCGGTTTCGGGAGCTACTCGTTCTGGGGAGTCGGCATTCTCAACGATCTCATCCACGGCCGATCATGGATGGATAATGGACGATTTCCGAGAGTGACGCTTTGCGATTTCGAGGTAAACTATTTCCATTATCGCAATTTAGAAAAGTGCCGTTGTTCTCGACTATCTTGGACATTTTATCACCTACCGTTTACTTTCACCAACAAGGAAATCGTGAAGTGCTCGATTAGGGGCCATACATTAATGACGTCACTTTAAAAAGTCGATCTTTGACCCCGCCCCTCCGTCACCCAACGTCATTTTCGGCCGGACCCCCCTCCCCAACGTCACTTATCGGCCTACCCCACTTTTTCCCCCGGACTGTGACATTATTAATTTATGTCCACTTACAGGTTCGCGAACTCGGACATGTTCACCGCCACACCGTCCAGTGCACGCTTTACATCAACATGTTCAACGAGAAAATCTTTATCTTTCTCTGGTGGTGGTTCTTCTTCATCGCGATAATGACCGTTTTGAACACGGCAAATTGGATCTTCCTGCTAACGTTCTTCGATAAGACGAAGCAGTTCGTCTCGACCTATCTGAAGAAGATCGACAACTCGGCCCGCGATCCACATGAGAGCGTAAAAATCGATCGTTTCGCTCGAAAGTTTCTCATGCCCGACGGCGTTCTCCTTCTCCGTCTGATCGCCGCGAACGCGGGAGATGTCGTGTGCGCTGATTTGTTGGATTCGCTCTGGAAGCTATTCAAAGAGAAAGATCACATCGACGCTTATATCGTGTCGTCACCCGCATCGACCGTCGATCGCAGCAGGGCGACCGACGAGACGGCGCCGTTGCGACCGTCGAAATTTGAGGACCACGCGAATAGAGCGGAAATGGTCTGACATTTTTGGATAGCCAACAATTCTAAGCAAAGCGCAGTTATAGTAAGTCACCGGAAGTGATGTATTGTACTGCTGCGCGGATAGCCGCAAGCCTGTTTGGCCATTATACGTATCGAACATTGTTATGCGACTTTTGCGAGTTTTAGAAGAGTGATTCAACTTCCAACCGTGTTAGCTCTTTGCACTCTCACGAGTTCTGTGCTTTCACATCAACCCCAGTTGCCATAGGTTCAACTGAGTATAAATCAAACACATCAATTGGAGCTGATTGAAAATTAGCTGACCATGAATGTGTCAACGTCTAAAGTATTTTCAATCTTCTAAAATGCATAGATTTGTGGCGCTCGAAATCAAATTTATGCGTGGAAATGCTTATCTGGCTTAGGCCCACCCAGTCTACAACCTGTTCAAAACGACGAAAACCTACTGTTTACATACCGTACAAAATTTGCAATTTGCTAATTGCAGTCTTATTTCTGTATTATTATTTAAACTTAATTAGATTTCACCCATTGCGTTTTTGTTTACGGGGTTAGATTGTTCCAAGATCGCTCGGCTTGGCTTGGATACTGGATTGTTGTATTTTACCAGTTCCCGATCAAATCGAATCTACTCAGACTGTTCTTTCTCTTTGACTCTCACTGATCAACTTTTGTGATATCTGTAAAACGATGAGCGTTTGACTTTGTTTTTCTAGAGTGTCTCACATATGTAGATGATGGTGTGCATCGCGATAAAGTTGCACAGCTCTGTCTAGGGAACAAATCGCGGTGGGTGTACAGAGAGAAAAACGATGAAATTAATTACGCTTATGTATCATGTAACACCATCCGGTGCCCCCAACACATCTGCGCATACACACTTGCGTAGTTCTCTACCCACGTGGCGTTGTTTCGACGTTCAAGACTGCTCGTACAGTCGAAATTTGAACCTATGCACACACGCACATGCACGAGAACGTCGCGGGTAGTTACTGTACGACGGACTGCAATAAAGACTTCGTAAACCTGATTCCTTGTTCTGAACGACGGAGTTCGACTGCGACAGAGCAATCTTTAGTTCGACGTCGAGTTGTCTTCGCATCTCGACACTGTCGAGAACTTTGAGCTGAGCGAAAAGGGGCGACGAGAATGAGCTTCGCATTCGACTCGGTGCTAAATTCGATTTTCTCCGGCGTAACGCCGAAACGAGAAGGCGATCTCGCTGATCGAGTCAACTATTCATTCACCACATCGATATTAATTTTTGCGGCCGTCTTCTCGGCGGGCAGCTACTTTGGATCTCCACGTAAGTAAAAGGAAATATTCAGAATTAAAACTAGTAAATTAAGTCATATTATTGCTATTTAAAATAGATTAAAATTTAAATTAAAAATTAAACCTAAAATTTGAAAACTAATTATATTACAAAAATAATTTTTAAAATTAAAGCCATAAATTAATAAATCGAATTACGCAATTTATAAATTAAAACAAAAATAAAATATGTATGCAAAAATCAAATAGCATAAAATGAAATCATTTTAAGTAATAAAATATAATTTAAAATTTAGACTAAGTTTTGAGAAACCGCAAGCAGTTATACATTTTCACCTTTTTGGATTGTGGCTGCACTGTTGATCGTTGTTTCAGCCATAAACTGTTGGTTTCCGGCCTACTTCAAGGGCTTCTGGATCGAGTATGCAAACGACTACTGCTTCGTTCAGAGTACATACTTTCTACGCTTTACCGAGGGACAAACGGCTAACTATGGCGAAATCTCGGAGACACTCTTCGAGGAGATCCCACGAAATAGAACACAAAGAACGGAGAAAGTTCTTCCCTACTATCAGTGGGTACCCTTCTTTCTCGGCATGCAAGCATTCCTCTTCTACGTTCCCTTCCTCCTCTGGCGCGTGCTAAGCAATACGTCAGGTAAACGCTCGGAAGGTGGACATTCACATCTGGCGTCACGTGACTTTTCAAACCCTTTTTTCGCCCGTTCCTGTAGGCTTGTTTGTGAACACAATTCTCACAGAAGCGTCAAGCTCCGACAATGTCGCGCCCGCGCAGCGCAAGAAGAACATGGATCGGGTCGCAAAGTACATCGACTACGCGAAAATCGTCTACGCGTCGATGCGAAGTCAGGGCTTCCTCACCGGACGCTACATCGTCGCTCTCTATATGTTCGTGAAAGTTCTCTACTGCATCAACTGCGTCGGACAGTTCTTTCTCATGAACGCATTTCTCGGTTTCGGAAGCTACTCGTGGTGGGGCGTAGGGATCCTCAGCGACCTCCTCCACGGACGATCGTGGATGGATAATGGACGATTTCCGAGAGTTACGCTTTGTGATTTTGAGGTGAATATTTTTCTTGCAGTTGTAAACTGTTGAGAAATTTAGACGGCCAACAACAACTACTACCGTATTGACGTACATCTTGACGTATTCAAGTGCTTTCGATGCCCAGCGAATGAGAAGCTTTCGTTTGTACTAGGTTCGCGACCTCGGAGCTGTACACAGCCACACCGTCCAGTGCACCCTCTACGTGAATATGTACAACGAGAAGATCTTCCTTCTTCTCTGGTGGTGGTTCTTCTTCACCGCCATAATGACCGTTCTGAACACGATCAACTGGATCTTTCTGCTTGCGTTCTTTGGGAAAACCAAGCAGTTCGTCTCGACCTACCTGAAGAAGATCGACAGCTCGGCGCGCGATCCGCACGAGAGTGGAAAAATCGATCGTTTCGCGCGCAAGTTCCTCATGCCCGACGGTGTTCTCCTTCTTCGTCTGATCGCGGCGAACGCGGGCGATATCGTCTGCGCCGATCTTCTCGACTCGCTCTGGAAGTTGTTCAAGGAGAAAGATCATATCGACAGTGAGTCGTCTCCCGCGTCGACCGATCGCAGTCTTCGCAGCGGGGGGACTGACGAGATGACGCCCCTACGGCCTCCAAAATATGACGACACTGTCGCTAAAGTTGAAATGGACTGAAACTGTTCGTGCACATAGGGCTTCTATAAGTTGTATTTTAGCCGAAACGATATACTGCTAGAAATGCCCTTCAGAAATAATTTCAACTATTAATCTTGGTATAAGAGGTTTTTCGTTGGTTATTGTTGATAGCCGATTTGTAAACCACGAAGATTGACATGCTGCCATTTAATTTCGTTTTGAATACTGTGAACTTAATTCGACTTACGTGATCTATGCTGGTTGCTAAACTAGGTTCTCTTTACAGGAAAATTTTGGCGTCATTTCGCGTCGCTTGCGGTTACGGTCTTGAGGGCGAAGACGAGTACGTCATGCGGCTGCGAATGCAGAACGCTTGGCGCCTGGTGTGATTTTTTCGCGCAAATAAAAGTGTCTACTGTTTCTAAAAGCGCTGCCCTAGGGGGTGGCGTGCCGAAAAAGTCCACGAAGAGGGGTGGGGTCCAAAAACTGCATTTTTCTGTCCGCGTGGATTGTGAATGACCACTTGTCGGAAAAAAATTATTTTTCGAAAATCATCGGTGGTGCAAACGGTCGTATTTCGTGTTGAAGCTTCATCGTCGAGTTTGACCGTCGGCTCTTCGCACACCGATTGGTCACCTTGAGCAAAGCGAAAAAACGCCAGCCAGCCAAACTTCTAGGGTATGCCGTGAAGCAAGGTTTTCGCCTCTATCCGCTGCGATCGCAGAAGCACATCCCTAGCTTTCCTCCCTTCTGCTGGAAGAACTTGATCGACGATGAACGCGATGATCCCGAACCTGAGAATCCACGTCCGAATATAGTCTCCAAACTGGAATATCGACAGCTGCGACAGCTCTATTTACAATTCTGGCTAGCCATCTCTGCTCTTCTACACGAATTTGGCCCCAGCGTCGATGCTCTTCTTAGCTTCGAGTCCAGCATCGAGAACTTCTTCATCAAAGTAGCCACTGATTAACCGGGCCCGCTTTAAGCCAATTTTCGCATGAGAGAAAAGTTGCACACCTTAGCAGACTGCCTACTCCAAGGTGCGCTTCATGAAAAACGCAATTATACTATTCATGAGCATCGCCTACTAGCTCCGACAACCCGACAAGGACCTCCTGGATTAAGATCGTAACAACTGAAGCCGCGTGGTCGAAAACGTGGAGACCAAGCTGGCTGCCTGCAATCAGTTTCTTCCTAGCAATCATGTGACGTTTAGAGATGTTAATTCTCCATCCCCGGGGGGAAGGGGATACCCTTTCCCTCGGCCGCTACCAAAGCTTTGACACTTCTGTCTCGGGTCAGAAGAATATATATAGGCAGTGAAACTTGCTAGTTAGCAATTATGACTGACTTTAGTGAGCAAGCTTCTTTATTTATTCGCAGCATACGCACATCCTAAACTCTCCTTTGCCGCAAAACAAACTGCAAAGCCGTGCGACTAAACGACACGATTAGATGTGCACGAGCATTTTCACACATGTGTGCACGAATAACGTCAAGAACATTAGCTGACAAGCGATGAAAAATTACGTCCATCTTCAGACAGCATACCCAAATCAGCGACATCGTCATCAATCAGGTCTTCATTAGCTAGCTCGTCGATCGGACTAACACTTTCAAGCTTTCGCATCTCGAAGAGCTCGTCTGAAACGAATATCTCTGTCGTCCGCCGTCCGTCGTGCCGTCGGTATCTGCGCGTGCAACCAACATTGTGTTTCTGTTGTGTGCAATATAGAGAATTTATCATATCTTCAGAGTCGCATGTTACAGAGGCACCGAGAGAGATGTGAAGTTATCGCATTTTATCTCTCGCTACTTCTAAAAGCAGCCGTCCGCGTTGAAACGCCTTATCCTGCCGATTATAGACGAGTTTGAAAGCCCTTCGCCGCTAGTGAAGACGATTTCGAGCTTCTGAAAGCCGAAGGGCCGAAGGAGAATAGAGATTGTGTTTTTTTTTAATTGTAAAAGTATGCGACGTTTGCCTTTGCATGACCAGCTTCTTGCGCTGGATGCCGCGCTTTTGACAGGCGACAGGACTCGCACTGCAATAGCATCTAGGTGTAATTCAGGAAAATAAGACCACCCACCAGCGCCCGGTCTTGAAGTCGAGCGAGCTTTCTTTGCTGATTTTATTACTACACTTCAAACGCAAATGTGTAAGCTCTCTTGTAAATTCTTCTGAGCTTAGAGTTCGGCGGAAATGTGCAGACGACGAATATAAGTACCGCTTTTTCTCGCATTTAAGCCAGTCGGTGTAGGTGGCGCTTTGACCCTGTGTTTAATGCAATGTCGCGAGAGCGAGAGAGAAATAAGCATTGCATTAAACACAGCGTCAAAGCGCCACCTACACCGACTGGCTTAAATGCGAGAA
>JAQGBB010000865.1:0-16059 GCA_034691745.1 Prismatolaimus dolichurus
ATTCATCGACTTCGTCTCGCGACAGCAGCACCAAGGAAAAGATTCCCATTTCGTGCACGAATGATATAATGCAAGTTAAAGTAAGTTGCCGACGCCTGCGTTAATACTTCGCATGATTCAGACACTTTTCACAGTTTGAACAAACAAATAAATCGGCAAAGCCGAAAAGGCATCCTGCCGTTTCACAAAAAAACGCCAGCATAAAAGTTTTTGAAGCAAAAAAGAAACGGAGGCCACGATTTTTCGCCGTACTGCGTTTTTCCCTCAATCTCATAAAAAACTTTGAAAAAAATTTTTTGGGGGAGAGGGGCTTCGCCCCTCGAACCCACCATAACATTGGCAGTTGGTACATACCATTGGCAAGTTGCCAATGGTACACCTGCACTGCGCACACCTTGCGCTAACTTTTGTCCACAGGGGATAGGTGGGGGATACTGGGGGATACGGTGGGGAATAAAGGCGGATACAGTAGGGAATAGCGGGGAATAATCCCAGAACGACAAGTAAACCTCCTTTTGCTTACGCCCTTCAGGCTCCAGGCAGGATGCAAAAAAAGGCTAACGCAAACAACATCACTCTTCATAGGAAACACGAGTAAGGTTACAGAAACGCTGAATACCTTACGTACTCAAAAAGCTTTGTCACAAACGTGAGGCCCGCAATACGCGACTTTAAATCGTCAAGCCAAGGAACGTCATGCACGTGAACAAATAAGCCAAGAGCCGAGACAAATTTGACTAAAAGTCGCTGTCGCTATCATTCGCTACCGTACTTTTCCATATTAAGCCCCCCAAATAGAGCCCCCGAGAGCTCTATTTGGCGGAAGGCTTTATTTGGATTTTTTCAAATCCGAAATTTTCCCAAGTATCACGAGGAACGAGTAACAGTTGAAGCTGGTGTGCACGCACTGATCTAACGTTGATTCACTGCAGCGATTCATACTGGACTCGACACAACCTGCTTCTCGCTTGCCATAATACAGTTGTGCTTGCATAAATAAAAAACGACTTCATTTGCTGGTGTTCCCTATGGTTTGGAAAAGCTCTGATGTCATATGGCTCTAAGCGGAGAGGGGCTCTAAACGGAGGGGGCTATATTTGAAAAAAAATTTTTTGCTGAAAATATGCATTTTCAAATAAAGCCCCCGAGGGCTTTATATGGAAAAGTACGGTAGCTGGCAAAGTCCCACAGTAAAAAGCCTATTCAACTAAAGGCGACCGCTATGGAAAACGTGTGCGAATTTATGAGCGACAAGTACAGTCCACACTTTAGGACCACGCCGGGACCTGGCATTGCTTCAGGCTATTCAATTCACAGTTTCATGGCAACTGCATTCCGGTACGCGGAGAATCGAAACGATGTTTCAACATTCCTTCTAGTGGCATGCACGTGTGCCGAATTTTCGCAAGGTGGAAATTTTTTCGACAGAGACTGGCTTAACGCAAACTTTATTTTCGTGGTCTAATAATGCCCTCGCCCTCGTCTCGTCGGCTCTGGTCGGTAAGATAGATTTTGTTACTTTACTTTGTGCTTTTCGCAACACCGTAATTGTATCAACAATGTAAAACCTCAACAGCGGTTAGATAGGAATGACGTTCGTCGATTCTTTTAACACAACCACACGTAATGTTTTTTTCAAACGTTTAACCCCAAGTATGCTTTTGCGCCTCTGGGTTGCACTCGTTCACCCTGAACGTCTCCGTCGATCCGTCGTCGAACATGAAAACCACCTGAGCATCGCGTGACGCCTGATTGTGGAAGGCGAAGTACGGACCAATACCGTTGAAATTACCAGCAACGCCGTTAAGGGTAGCTCGCTCAACTAGCCTGCCGCCCGTATTGAAAACACCAAGCATATGGAAGTAGTCGTTGTTCGTGTCCGAACCGGGGCTGAAGTGACAAACGGCGCCTCCACCGTTCGAGAACGCGTTCTTGTGCGTTAGCCGCACGGAGCACATCGCTTGCCCGGGCGGTGCACCTCCGGTTGCCCTATCCCACGATGAGCCGAAGAGATCGAGACCACCGCCGTAGTTGGCATCAACGACGATGATGTCCAGCGGGCCGTTACCACAGTCGACGGAGAGGATGTGGCCGCAGTATTTCTGGTGGTAGGAAAGATGTTGAAGCGATCCGATGCTTCCGAGTGCGACCGGAGTGTGGACCGCGTAGTTGCCTTCCGGAAGCTCGCATGCGCCGCCGTTCGTCACGGCGCCGTGTCGGGTGGCGAGCACGTTTGATAGCGTTGTCCAGGTGTCGCCGGCGATGGCGACATCATAGGTGAACGTTGCGATGAGTGTGACGAGAAACATCTGACGCATTCTCGTTTTTCTTCTCGTCTAAATTGTTTGTGATCAAACTGTAAAAGATGAAGTTGGTAAAATGGTTTTAGAACGGTGGCTTTTATTGAAGAGAAAACGGAAGTGCGATAGTGGGCCGGAAACGTGTATGAGGTCGTTTAGTGGATGAAACCTTTCAGCGAAACGGGTGTCCAATAATGAGCTGTATAGTTCTGTCTAAAAAAAAAAACAAAGTTTTATCGTTTTTTTTTTACGACGAAAACACCGATGCCCCATTCGGCGAAAGTCCAAAAGTTTAGAGGTGGTCCCATTTAGCCGAAACGCCTACGTGTTATCAGTCCAACAAACGACACTGTAAACACGTGAATGGATAGAAAGTTACTGAGTGTATATAGAGTTCTTATGGGTGTTTTTTGAAAATTATTAGCTGAAATTTAGACAATTTTTTTTAGAGATGCTGAGAGGTTAGCGGCAATGGCTTTTGTAAAGCTTGAGATTTTCATAATAATGTGTGAAACAGAATTAATGTGTGAATTTTACACATCACATAATATGTATGAAAAACTTAACTATTTTTACAAAATTGTAATCATGGTGATTCAGATTTTGTTGCATTCTGCCTAGAGCGCGCAGCGCGGAACAAAAGGATAGCTGTACGCATAACTCATTCTGAGATTATCCCCATCTCGCCTTATCCCTTATCCCCTAGTCGAAAAATGTTGGCGGACAGTGTGAGCAACTTGCCAATGGTGGGCACGAACTTGTTAATGGTATGGGGTTTTTGGACAAAGCTCTTAAATAAAAAATTTATTTTCGTTTTTAGGCCCACTGACGCACGTCAGTGTGTCTATTGCGGTTGGGCTTGTGCCTGTCCGTGTGCAGGATAACTTTCGAAAGCTAGCGGGCTGGATTTTTTTGAATGTGCGCAATTAAAATCTATGATTCAGGCTTGAAGACGGGCTCTGGACCTAATACTGCCCGAGCATGCCGCTCCATAAGGTGCACTTACATGCAAAAATAATGTGTTTTGCGCAATATTCCTGGACGCCTTGACGGATTTGCCTGAAATTTGATGTGTGCACTCCGCGTAGGGTATGCTTCAAAATTTCCTTCTCGTCGATAGTTTTACCAGTTTTTATAGGCGGAGGTCCTAGTGTAGCTAACATATGAGGTGCCTACCCCACATTTGTATAGCAGGGTCACCATGCCTCGGCTACTGTAGCTTCGCGACGTGCACTTGTGGTCACTCTTCTGCCTCCTATCCGCTTGCGATTCCGACAACACATCTCGGGTGCCCTTTTCGTCTTTCGCATAAAAGATGGCACTCCGCGCGTTATCGAGGTCCGCCTCCTTTCGGCATCGGCTCGCAATCAAAACTCCAGGGAAAATGACGTACGGAGCGGAAAAACGTGGATTCGCGCCTGTGCGCACACGCCGTGCTTCTTGCCCGGACGTTTTTTCTTTGCAATCAAAACGCTCGTCTAATCGTATCCCAAGTGGTGCGGCTCGGAGAAAGAGGAGTGAGCGGCTGCTTTATCCCGCCGATCATGCCGTCTTCTCGAAAGAAATGTATCTCCGTGAGTACACTCGAGACGGAAGGAAGCACTTGAACGAAACGAAAGACGCGGAAAGAGAGAATGGACCGCAAAAAGGAATTGAGATAGTTTCTCGAAGCTGAACGACATGGATAAATCGTGCGCAGCTTAGCGTCTCGAGAGTAGAGTGTGTTGCTGAGTATCGACTTTCTCTCCCCGTTGCCGATCGCCACTCCGAAATACGACGAAATGACGTCCAGTATTGTGCGGGTGCTAAAAATTTATTCAGTCTCTATATGCCGCCTTTTCGAAACGCTGTCCCGACGGTCTCGACCGCTTATCGAATTAGAGGAATTCTTGGCAAGGAATTTGTTCCCGCTTTCATCGGCGCTTCTCGGTTGAATGCGCATTTCATGACATTCACAGAACTTCGTTTTCTATTGCAATTTAGCTTGACCGCGCGATACGCTGGAGTGACGAGAAGCTAGACTTTTATAGCTAGGCTAAACGGCCTGCTGCAGAAACTGCAAAAATCTTGCAGTTTCAAATGCGGAACACGTGTAGTTCTAAAAATTTGCATACTTTTAAATGTTTCAAAAAATAAATCCAATATTAAAAAATATATATGAAATAAAATAGCCTTTAAATCTTTCTAACATGACAACTTTTATAAAATCCAGAAAACTGTGATTTCTTTCCTACGCGTGTTCCTCGTAGCATTTGCTTTTTAGTGAAACATTCATTTGCATATGACGTCACGCATGTGTTGCGGGTTCTTTGAAAAAGCGCATACACCTACATTTACACATTGTAGGAAGTGACGTACCAAAGCCCACTTCTGACTGTGACGTCACACGTGCACGTCGCCGTCATGTTAGCTTTACAGGGCACAAATTTTTCAACCTTTTAGCTCTCTTAAATCGCCATTTCTGGAAATGCTTGATTTGAAATGGATTTTCTTCCTCTTCTTCATTGTTCGTCCCATGGCAGCTGGCGATCTCGAATTGTATACGCAGATGGAGGCCCCGTCGGTCGTCGATGAAAGTCGTTGCACCGGCGATGCCGATATAATACGAAAGCTTACCGAAAAGTACAATAAAGTGAAAATTCCCGGAAATGGACACGGCGTCGAGATTGAGGTTGAGTGTTGGGTTCAAGAGGTGACCGGAATCTCGGACACGACAAGCGACGTTCAGCTGGATCTTTCGATGAGCGAGCTATGGCTCGACCCAGCGTTGCGCTACGATCATCTGAAGCCGTGCAAGCAAAATATGTCGCTGAGCAACGAACTCCTCAATCTCATCTGGACACCGAACACGTGCTTCGTGAACAGCAAGCGGGCGTCAATTCATGAGTCGCCGTTTAAGAATATCTTCTTTATGCTCTATCCAAATGGTGAGCTACGTATGTGGTTGTTGTGCACATAATACAGCCGGGGCTCACCCATATGACATCATCTAAAAATTCAAATTTTTGGATGTCCCTCCGTCACTTGGTCTAACACATAAAAATAGGCTATCTTTAACACATGGCGTCATTTTTCAAGCTAAAATTTCTGCCCCCCCTCGGCAGGTGACGTCATATATGGATGAAGCCCCGATGAAATTTTGACTTTTTGATATAACTGAATGTAGAATTTTCTGTTAACTGTACTACGAGAAATTTCGCCCTTCGTATTTTATTTCATGGATTTTTTTCTGAATGTTTACGTCTTTTTTACACACCGAACGTGCTTTTCTGTTGTTATGCTGCAAATTGTGCTGTGATGGCCAACGTATGGCCGGCGGGCCACTTTTCGCCCGTGGTGACGTCCAAAATTTCTTAAGAATGAAAAATGGTTTCCGATTGCTATTTGTATAGTAATGCTTGTATATGTAATCGATATGTAATCGAGTGGCTTGCGACTGAAAAACTTTGCACAGACCGCTGGCCGCTAGGTGCTAAGTGGTGAGCTTTCTGCATTTGCCAACGAGCGAGTGAAGCGAGCGAAAAAATAAAAGTTACTAAGTGTTCGGACTTTGATCCCCCCTTTCCCTCTCTTCCCCCTCGAAAAATCTAAAGCTAGTGGACGTCTAGAGGATCATAGTGCACTATGTTCCAGGCTGTTCCAGAGTGCTCCAAAAGTGCACCAGGCTATTCTAGAACGCTATAACAAAATTGTCTAAGGTAGGTGCCAACCGACCAATGGAAGGGAAGTTCGGGGGGGGGGAGGGGGCGAAACCTCCGAACAAAAATTGTTTCTTTAGCGGTGGAACACCTGGGTGATTCATAGTGTTCCAAAACACAACGCATGTGCCTGGTGCGTTTTTTTCTTCCTGGCGGATGCCTTTTCGGCTTTGCCGATTTACTTGTTAAACTGATTTGTTCTGCGATATTTTAGGAAAGGGTGAAGGATGTGTATGTATATGTTACGCGCAGATGTGACCGACAAATGCAACTTATTCTAAATTTATCTTATTTTCTCTAAAGCTCATGTAAATATCAATGCTGGCAGTGAAGCCTAAATCAGCAGCAATAGATCACGTGACTTAATATTGCTCTATTTATGACAAGACCAAATAAACTGCTAAACAGAAAGCCTGATTTTATCTCTTTCTTTCATTTTGTCATAAGAAGAGCGACGTTCGGTCACGTGATCTATTGCTGCGAATTTAAGCTTTTCAATCAGCATTTGTATTTGCAGCAACTCCCCCGAAAAAGCAGTAAATTTTGAAGAATTTCTATGCGCGGGTTACATCTGCTTATGCAGATATGACCTAGGTCTGATCTGCATGGCGATCACATCTGCGCGTAACATATACACATGTTTGGTGAAGATCGAATGGTTGTTACTTTATAGGGACTGTTTGGATCAACTACCGCATAAAGCTCACCGGGCCGTGCATTATGGATTACCGCGGTGAGCGGAAATAACGGATTATGTTGTATTCCAAAGAAATTGTTTGAGTTTCTTTCTGCAACCTCAGAATTGGCATTATTGTTAGGCCACAGCTATCTGTTTATTTTCTGTTTTTACATTAGGGGGCCATTCATTAATGACGTCATCTGCCTGGGCGGGTAGGTCAAGAAATTTTTGCGCAGAAGTGACGCTACATGTAAAAGATAGCCGATTTTGTGTGTTAATGCTAGTGACGAGGATGGGTCTATAATTTTGAATTTTGAAGTGACATTAATAAATGACCCCTTAGCGATAATGTTTTATAGCATTTCCATTCGACACCATTCTTTGCCAGTTTACGTACGAAAGCTTCAACTACAACATCGAAGAGGTGCAGCTAAAATGGAGTGTAATCGGCGCTCAGAAGTCGAGAGAAAAGATGGAAATTGCCGACTACGAGCTCATCTATATCAAGACGGCAAAAAAGGAGGAGCTTTTCCCGGCCGGGAAGTGGCACGATCTCCATATGATCTTCGAGTTCAAGAGGCGATACGGCTGGTAAGAATCAGAGTAAGGCGTTCAAGCTTATTTGCAGTGGGTCAGTTTCGCATCCTCAGGTACATTTTGCAAGCCTATTTGCCAACTTATCTTCAAATATGCATATCTTGGATCTCGTTTGCGCTTGGCACAAAAGGTAATGTGTATTTACTCGTAGAAAATTAGCTGCAACATACTGCAGGTATAATTTTAGTGTGAGAGAATGAAAAACATAAATAAATAAATACAAAATCTAGGTAATTTAACTTCACGTTTTTTTCACGAGATACAAAGTGCAAATTGCATTTTAGCGTTTCCGGCGCGCACCATGCTAGGCGTGAATTCACTTTTGTCAATGACAATGCAGTTTGGTGAGTTGTTTTCAGGATGTTGGATAAGAGCATAAAATAACATTATGCGTCGCGTTTTAGGAAACGTTATTAGCAATCTACCTCGCGTTAGTTACGTTAAAGGTATGCCAGTGGCCGAATCGTTGTCCCCAAGTCTTCGAGCGAAAAAGCTTTGAAATCATAACTTTTTAAGCCATCGACGTATGGATGCTCACGTGTATGACGTTCGTCTTCTGTACGCTTCTCGAGCTCGCCTGCATCGGTTACGTAACCGGCGAGATCGCCGCGGGGAATCTCGCGCAGCCGTGTACCGCCGTACTCTCCCGCAAGCTAGGCCGATGCAAGCGAACGTTTTGCATGCTCTTCGGGTGTCACCTTGGGGCACCGCCGACAAAAACTGAGACTATTCTTGTACCTTCGAACAATAATCGTGTAGCGACGATACATCGTCGTCATCGAGCGACACGAACTGAGAGCGAGATCCAACCGCTGATGGATCACGCGACGAAGATGGCGTCGCTGCCGCTCTTCTGTCGGTCACGTGACGGCTACGAGTATCGAGCACCCGGAATCGGTATGCAGCTTGTCGTGAGCCGCGACGGCAGTAGCATAGCGAGCAGTGATGGTTACCACTTTACGTCCGTCGTAAAGCCGATGATCGTTGCGGAACGAAAATTGCCGCCGGCGAATGCGGACGCGCCGAAACCGGCCACGACATCGTCCGCAACGGAGGCCATCGAAGCGCAGCTAATGGCGTTGAGAATCGATAAGATGTCGGCGCGAATTTTCCCTAGTTTATTCGCGCTTTTTAACGTTTTTTACTGGTGGTACTATTTAGGCTAACAAAATGAAGCATTTGTGTTGGCGATTTCGTTAGACGCTTTGATGTGCTATTATTACTCGATATATCGTATTGGTAGTTTCTGCTTCCGCGTTGTGCATTTGCTGAACTTTTTCAAAAATGTAGTTGCCTAACGTTGTAGGCGAACTCTCGTGAGAGTGCATCCCCAGAGATCGGGATTTCTGATAAAGCATTGCCTGAAATTTTTAAATAAAAATGTCTGTGAAATTTTTCAAGCATGCAATTTCTCGCTGCAGATTGAGAACGAAAAAATTGCGAATAGTTTTAAATTATTTTTTGTTCTTATTACTATGATCTGTTATACGCAAAAGTAATTCGTAAAAATGTTCAAAAAATTTCCCATTTAGGGATCATTCACATTCGACGTTCCGAAAAGGGGAGGGGGTGGGGTATCCGCAACTTTACGAAATTCTACCTAAGTTTTGGGGGAAAATGGGGGTCCCGATCAAATTCTACGTAGAATTTGATGGTGCTATTTTTCGAAAATTTTATGAATTTTGTTCAAAAATTTGAAAAAAAAAATTGATTTTGGCCGGATCCGGAAAATATTTTCTGTGAAAGTGGTGTCAGTTTATTGTGAACTACGGTTTTCATAAATGTCGCCACCTGTGGTTTTTTCGGGATTTAAAGAATTTTTTCGGTTTTTTTGACGCAGGCGAAAGTGTAGGAACCTTGCTTGTAAACATACATTAATTTAGCTTAGGACAACTTCTACGTAGACTCGTGAAGAAGGAGGTGGATATAGTCCAAAATTCTACGAACTTCTGCTACGGGGGGTGGGGGTCAAAAATCGCGTTTTTCATTCCACGTGGAATGTAGATAACCTCTTAAAAACAAACGTTTTCGCCCACACAGATGCGAGCAAGAGACAGTAGCGCTGAGACGGAAACTTTGACTTTAGGATTTTGAGTTTGGATTGCGAAAGTGAAGTAATTGTTCCCAAGTGGCGTTGAAAATATGCGACGCAAACCTACAATCGACCTTCTTCGCTTCAGCTCGAACTGCATCCATTTGTGGAAAATGGCGAGCTAGAGAAGTGCGCATCGTATAATAACTTTGTGCTAGTGCTAAAATTTATCGACCCTCACATTAGGCGTCATTCACTCGCACTCAGGGGAGTCTTGTTAGTTTTATCAGATTACATCAAGTTTTGCTGCAACTTCGGATCGATAGTCATCATTTTTCGTTCGAGTCAAGTGCAGAGAAACTCTCACTTGTTGCACACTTTGCCTGCTTTCTATAACTTCCGCTAACTCCGCGTGGCACTGGTTTGCGTAACGAATTCAATAAAGCAGAGTAGAAACAAAAATGTTGCAGATTTTCAATGAGATATTTTGCAGGACTGCTTTTCCGATTCTTCGAGACCATGTTCTAAGCCAGGCTCTTCTTCAGCTTGTGGCAAATCCCATGGTGATTGCGGTAAAAGCAATTAAAGCTGCGGTTTTTATTAATTGTTGTTTTTAATGCTCATCTAACATTTTTTAAAATATAAAATACATCTTTTATTTATTTTAATAAAATACATATTTTGTATGTTTATATTTTAGATATTTTTAATACAATGTTTATTGAGAAACTGTAAACAAGTTTTATTAAAACCTACAGCTTTTTAGAAATCGATTTGAAAAATGATTACAAATACGATCGAAACTTCGATGAAACTTCTACTAGTCTACTTTTTTGCATCATTCTTTGTTGTCGTTTCCTCGTTGGACAACGATGGCTACACGCAGATGGACGTGCCGCCGCCAGAGGCGCCGCCAGCGCCTTGTGCGACGGACTCGCAGATAGTCGCCAAGGTGACGGAGAAGTACAATAAGGTGAAAATTCCCGGAAACGGCGGCGTCGAGGTCGAGGTGGAGTGCTGGGTCCAGGAGGTGACGTCCATTTCGGACGCGACGAGCGACGTCAAACTGGATCTCTATATGAGCGAACTGTGGCTTGATCCGGCGCTTCGATTCGATCATCTCAATCCGTGCAAGCAGAATATTTCGCTCAATAATGAACTCGTCAAACTCATATGGACACCGAACACCTGCTTCGTGAACAGCAAGCAAGCACAGATTCACGAATCACCCTTCAGGAACGTCTTCTTCATGTTGTACCCGAATGGTAAAGGAGGGGTTTAGTTCCCACGCGTCGTCTTCAATTTGTTGCAAAAAATTTGCCTGCTTTTTCATACATTTCTGTGCGTTTTTGCGAATATTAACCCTAAAACCTTAAAACCTTAAACCTTAAAATATTCTACCTCTTCCAGAATATAAGATGTTTGTTTCTAATGGGTAACGATTGGCGGTTCCGAACTTTTTACCGGTTCCAGGTCCGGTTCCATCGAAAAAAAACGGGTCCGGCGGTTCCGCCAAACATCAATCCTTGTCCCTTGGACACTCCATCGCTTACGATCATATGGTTTGTATTTGACCACAATAACCAATGCACTGCGCGGCTTATTGCTAACTGGGTCTGGACTTTTCGCTATTAATTGTTTTGCAGAAATCAATTAATTTTGCGCTTCATCTTTTGCTGGCAAAAACATAAGTTTTTGGCAAACCTTTTTGGCACAACGCAATATTATCACTGTCGGCCGCTTCTTGAGGCAAGAGGCGATTGTACTCCAGGGTTGCAACGAATTTTTTCGAATAATTCGAAAAAGTTCGAATTCGCTGATTTTCCCCATAAAAATTCGATTCAAAAATTTTCAAGTTTTTTCAAACTTAAACAAAATCGTGTCCGGTTCCGCTCAAAAACTCGGTTTCAAGCAGTTCCGGTTGCGGAACCGCCGACCGTTATGAGTATAATGCGTAGATTGTTGTGCGAGACATGATAGTTGCTAATTTCTCACGTCGCTGTTTGAAAACAATAACCAAATACGTCTTGCGCAATAGATATAATTTTTTCGAGAATTTACAAGTTTCAGAATTTGACAAAAGTAATTTTCTCGAAAAAAAGAAAAAAATCAAGGATACTTTTTCGCGTAAGCGGAAACTTTTCACTTGTTTAGGCACTCAAGTCGTTTGTCTCTGTTTTTTTGTAGGCTCTGCGCTATAGTATCATCGGCTTCTAAGAAGCAAATTTCGGATAGCGTATTTCAACTTTTTTTCAGGAACAGTTTGGATTAACTATCGCATAAAGCTCACCGCACCGTGCACGATGGACTATCGCTGTATGTTGATACAAGATCCGGGAGAAGCTTCTACGCCAGCATTTTTAGTCTATTTCTGAGATACGTTTTTGCAAATTTTCTAGCCTTTCCGTTCGATACCATACACTGCCTATTTACGTACGAAAGCTTCAATTACAACGCGGGCGAAGTTCGGCTAAGGTGGAGCCCTGCGGGAGCACAGAAAATGCGCGAAAAAATGGAGATCGCCGATTACGAGCTGCTTGACATCGCGATAGAAAAGAAAGAGGAGCTCTTTCCGGCCGGAACGTGGCACGATCTTCACATGACCTTCGAATTCAAAAGGCGATATGGATGGTAAATGTGATTGAAGCATACAGAGGTCTTGGGTGTGCTGCATCGCTCCTTTTCACGCCAGGTACATCCTGCAAGCTTACTTGCCGACCTACCTCCAGATCTGCATTTCGTGGATTGCCTTCGCCCTTGGAACAAAGAGTAGGTTGTACTGATTCGACGAAGTACAAGCGAGTGTGCCTGTATAAATGGACTGTAGCTTTTTGCAACGCCAGCAACACATGTTATACCTAATTGTCTTGTGTGCTTTTTATTCATTCACTTACTGCCACAACTAAAATGAGAAAACTAAATTTTAACAATTTTGAAATAAAAAAATCCAAAAAATGATTTTTATATAAAAAATTTATTTTTAAAATTTGTAACCTTAACTAATTGGGATAAAAATGAAAGTGTTTTACGCCATGCGAATACGTTCTTTGGTTGCTCATATGCGTGTCCCAGCAGCCGCCACGTTTTTTAGACTTTCCTGCAAGAACGATGCTTGGTGTGAACTCGTTGCTGTCGATGACAATGCAGTTTGGTATAAAATGATTCTTTATCGCCATTATTTGAAGCTTGAGAAAAAAAATTTTTACTTTTTTTCAGGCAACGTCATCAGTAACCTCCCTCGGGTGAGCTACGTTAAAGGTGAGCTCCCAAACTGTGCAATACAAAAGGTGCCCGTTTGCACGACTTTCCATGAGCTTTATCTCAAAATTTGAAAAATTTGATACGCTCATCACTGGACCTAAAACGATCTTCTTGCAGCCATCGACGTTTGGATGCTTACGTGTATGACGTTCGTCTTCTGCACGCTGATCGAGCTCGCTTGCATCGGCTTGGTCACCGGCGAAATTAGCCCTTCTCGACTGACCCCGTCGTACGCTCACGTCTTCCTCAGCAAACTCAGTGGATTTAAGCGAAGCATTCTCATGCTCTTCGGCTACAATCTGACGCCGCCGACGATCGCCGAAACTCGCGCCAAAAATAACAACAATAATAACAATGAGCATAAGCGAATACAACTAGCTCAGCCGGCGTTCCAGCCCGCCGAGGACACGAAACCGTTGATCGATCCGGCGCTGAGAACGACCCTCTATAATCCGCTCTTCTGCGAGTCACGTGACGGCTATGAATATCGCCCGCCGGGCATGGGCATGCGTTTCATGGGGAGTCTTGCGAGCAGCCTGACGAACAGCGTTGGTCACGGGTCGATGCGAGTCGATAGTAAGGCACCACTTGTGGTGCTCAATCATGACGCTGAAGACAAGGCGCCGATTTCGTCGAGTGACCCAAAACTGACTCCAGCACAGTTGAAGGCGGCTGCCGAGGTGCGAGCGCAACTTTTGGCGCTGAGAATCGATAAGCTTTCGGCCAGAATTTTTCCCAGTTTGTTCGCTCTCTTTAACGTGTTTTACTGGTGGTTCTACTTAGGTTAGCGTAGTGTACTAGTAGTTGTTGATTTTTTGCTCCTCTAAATAAATGTTTCAAAAATCTAAAATTTGATAACTTTTCAAACGCTGTAATTTGAATGTGCAAGTCCTGTCGAACTCATCTGCCGCTGGAACCGAAATGGGAGCAAGGACACGATTTTAAGGCAGACTGTAGAATATTGAATAGAAGCTGTAGGTTTTGTGGTGTAGACTCATGTTTTGGCAGAATGCAACCAGGTCAGCACTTCTTCGCTTAGATGTGGAGTGAAAAGATCAATCAACAGTAATTTGGGAGCTAGCAATATTCAGCGAGTTTTTTTGAGCCAGCGCAAATGCAGGATAGAGGCTTTAACAGAGCAAAATTGGGTCTCATTGAGTATAGATTTCAATTGTTGCGCCAAGCGACAACCACATTATAACTAACGATGTTGACGTTGTCGGTATTGGACACTTTGTAGCAAAGGCTTAACAAAATTAGGCCTCATAAAAACAATTTTGGCACAGAAAAATTCACAAAAGTTTGTCACATAGTGAAGACGTCGAAGTTGTCAACTGTCGAAGGCTTAAAAATGCGGCGAAACGTTCTTCTATCCTTATACGCAGCAGTCCTTCAACTTCTACGGGTCAAATGTGAGACAACACTTGGCTAGTGTAGCTATGAAAGAAACGTTTAGTTAATTTTAAAAATATTCTCTAAGGCCAGTTCAGTGGATGTTCGAGCCCGACCACGCAGGGAAACTCATGTGGCTACGTCGATTTTGAGGGAAACTGTGACGGTAACGATACTCGATACTGCCTATCAGGGCGGACAAAGCCTCGGAAGCTTCACCAACCTTTGCAATGCGAATGGCAGATGTGCATTCCTTGCCTTCGACGGATCAAACTGCTACCTGAAGAATATTTGTCCAGTCAGCGACACGTGCTGCGAAAGTTGTGGCAGTTGGAATATGTACGAAAAAGGCAGACGCATTTCTAAAATCAGCACTGCTCCAAATTTCAAATAAAGCGCAGACCATTTTGAAGCTAAAAATTAACCGGTTTTGAGTTCTCAAAATTTTTCAATTAAAAAAATCAAAATCGCTTTAGCTTTAAATTTTTTTAGATACAAACTAAAATTTAAAAACTGTTAATTGAGTATAAGCGTTCGCAGTGACAGGTGTTTTAAAATTTCCGGTTAGGTTGGATGTCGCCCAATTCCTTCAGATTGAGTTGAGTTCGCATTGAAGCCATGTTTACTTTTGCATGAAAAACTGCAAAGACAAATTTGATAGTGACGGGTCAACTTGAGTGCACTGCAAACTCTCCGGCGAGCGGAGTCGCCAGCGCTAGCCAGTCACCGTGCCAGACCGAATCGTGTACCGTCACCTACAAGTGCAACGCAGGCTACGTCCTCAGTGGGTCGGAGTTGGCGAGTTGTCAGAGCTGCCCGGCGGCACTCTCGGCAGCGCCGCCAACATGCTAGCTTGATAGGGCCGAAAATTCGTTAGGTTTCTGCGTTTCAAAGAATAAAGCTATACGAATTGAGGCTACTGCTCGGCGCTAACTTCGCCCGGAAATGGTAGCGTCACCAATGGCGCGTACGCCTATGGCACGACCGCAACGTACACTTGCAATGCGTGTTTCAATCTGGTTGGCTTATCGTCGACGAAGTGCGTTCACTCGACGCAGAACGCACAACCTGTATGGTCACCTGCCGCCGTCACACCTGTTTGCAATCGCAGCTTTCAACCGACTCCACATTTTTTTTCAGCTTTCTAAAATTGAATTTTCGCTTTTTGCAGCTATCAAACATCTTCAGTGGATCTTCAGGAACTATCCAAGCGGTACCCTACTTCTCCAACAACGACTACACCTTTGCATGCAACTTCAACTACGTCATTCCGGGGTCGGATGAAACGTACACGATGTACGCGTGCGAATTTTCGGGCCACTGGAACCAATCGTTTGTTCCATGCCAGCGTGCGTTTCACAAAATTATAAGACTTGCCTTCTGAAAATAATTTTGCCTGTCCGGATATCGCAATATTTCAGTGACATGCCCGGCTCTTCCGACACATTCGACGGGAAATTTCGCGATCACGGAGACGCAGAGTGATCAGTTGGGCGGCCGAGTTTTTGCCCCTGTCACCGCTACGCTAACCTGTACCGCCGGCTCTAATCTGACCGTTCAAGCTACGATCACGTGCCATGCGAATGGCCAATGGTCAGCAGCGACTTCTTTTCATAGAGTGACTTCGAACAGGACCTTCGACAGGCTAAACTGGACGATCCACAAGGTTCACTTCGAGGCAAAAATACACTCTTTTGCAAGTAACTGCCGTTTGCCTCGATGGATTTGACTCAGCTTTTGCACATATAATGGACATGTAATACATGATGCAGCTTTAAATAGGTTGTCATCGATGGGTTCAGGCACAAATGGCATCGATGGTACAAATTTTGTTAGTCTGTATTAGTCATGGAAATGGTATAATTTTTGAAGCGTTTCGATTCGATTGGATTCGACTCCGAAAATTTTCCGTTTTGCTCCATTCAATTTCATATACAAACGTGTGAGCCCAGCTTAGCGCGTCCATTGCTACGTAACAATGTTCCAGTAAATGCATTTTTAGCCTTATACCGATTTACTTGCTTTTTAACTGTCGAAAAACACAGAATTTAGCTCGACAAAAATTTCATACATATCATCGGCCTACTTATTCTGCGCACG
>JAQGBB010000866.1:0-16058 GCA_034691745.1 Prismatolaimus dolichurus
ATGTGGTTCTGCTCTTCATGCAACAATGGGGTCGTCACTACAAGTTAACACTAGTGACCATGCAGTCTATACACCACATTCATGCCGAACACCCGATATATTCTGACACAACACAGACAATAAACGCTTTCATGTGGGTAAAAGCATAACGATACCGAAGCCCAGAATGTGGCTCAGTAGACCAAGGTGAAGCTTAATACCGTGCTTCATCGCCACCACCCACCAAAGGATAGCAATGGTGAGAATGTAGAACGTGCGAGTTCGGGCGCCGATTGACCGTCGAAGAATATGGCGAACGCTGAGAAGCCAAAGTTTGTAAAGCGTCAAAGCGCAACAGATCCACACGATGAGGTAAAGCATGGTTGCAAACGATAGTTCAGAATAAACGTCAAGTGAGAGATCAAGCGCAACGTAGACGAGTGATGAGGCGAACGTCGTTGAACACACCGAAATGAAGAAAAGGTTTTGCCACACCACAGCGAGTTCGCAGATGGCACCACCACCGACAGTGATCAGCTTGTCCATTGGCTCTAAAAAAGACGTCGAATAGTGCGTTCCACTGAAGCCGAAGTGCTTCCTATGTGTTAACAAAATGTCAGCACAAAGTGCATGAATCTGCATGGAGATGCAAGGGCAAGAGTCGGACAGGACGCAGAGTGAGAGTGAAGAGTGACATAGAAACGTCAACGAAGTGCAAAGTAGCTTACTGACACCTAATGTCAACGAAGAGGCTGCAAGTGTTGAACAAAAATAAGAAATTTCGTAGAACAATCGAGGCTTCATGGAAAGCATATGTAACAGCAATTTCTGCTTTCCTTTTCTCCCAAGACTGGGCGGTGATGCGGTAAGCGCTCTGTAAAAGGTAACTGCTATTTAGTTCTGGCAAAGTGCCTTCTATGGTCTGCGACTCTGCGTGAACGCAAAAAGGACATACAAAGTCGGTGTCAGTTTTAAAACAAACTTGTAAACCTCCTCTGGTTTCTATGGCCTCATAAAGATAAACCGCATTCTGCGCACTACACGGTATCTATCACCTTCCAGGCCTGACGTCATATATGAACTTCCTCGCTGTGAGTAACGTGCGTAATAAATGGACGTCGGGCTTTGGCAGATGGCTAGAGGTGCACGCATTGTAGTCTTTGCAGTGTTGCTCAAGCCGCTTAGCTACGGGCAGAACCGATAACATTGTTGAAAGGACACAAGCCAAAGCACTATGCAAGGCAACATGTGCCATTGCCAGCATGTAGCTAGCGTGGATACATGTACGTGTGTACACAGATGCATTTTAGCGAAACTGAAACTCAGAGTTTAATTTCCTTTCTGGCAGTAATATCCGCCTTTCGTCTAGATAATCGAGCCCCAAACTTATTGTAGAGTTTATATGAAAACTGAAGAGGATAGGATAATACAGTAAGATAAAGTTGCGCAAGATTGAACGTCATGGATTTTTCTCACGTCACGTGACCTCGCGCGCTCACCTTCTCAGCATTTACTCAGTTTTTCAAGGCCTACACGAGAATAGCTCGTGCCTGGGCGCCGAGCTCCAGAACCCGTTCAGTCTTGCGGAACTTGACCCTACTTACCAGTTCCGACAGTATTGATCAGTTAATATTATTATTATTCGCAATTATTAATGTTTTGCCTTTTTTCACACAATCAAATAGTTAGGCATACAGTATAGAATAGCCTATACGTGTGAGTTAGGTGTCACGTAACATTATTATATGTAAAACTAATGTGTACACAGAGCAACCAGCCCGAACAATAGGCACAGGCGGCGAGAACCCGAGACCTCGAATAGTTAGTTCGAAGACAAAGTTTTACAGTTTTACACGTGTTGTACTGACAAATCGGTGACTCCGAAACGCTGTATGATACATGTGGACTAGAAATAGACGAGGCAGAAGTTCAGAGCGAAGTGGAAGATGATGGCTGCAACATTTCTGGACCACCAACTTTGACTTAAAGTGAAAAATTGCGCAAGATGCACGCCAATTTTGTCGAGGACAAAGTGAAAATAATATGTACATGCACACGTCGAGCATAAGTATCAGTCACGAAGACACCTCTTGTTGCAGTGAAGAATTTCATAACTCATCGTTCGCTCATGTCAAAGAATCTCCTCACTCTGCTCTGGCTTATTGGGTTCGTAAGCGTTGGATCACAGCAACGGATTAAACCGGTATGTGCCATCTTGCCATTATAATTGGGTACCATCGTGCTTCGGAAACCCATTAATCTGATCTCATCGATTTTCGCAGAAGCTGAACTCGCTAGCACGCAATCAGTCGACCGACCGTTTCAAACAGCACGAACAAGCCCGTTTATGCGACGTCTACGACGAGGTCGACTACTGCGGTCAAGTGGCTGTCACTGTTCGGGGAGCTGTCATCATTCAGCGAGGGCCCTGGTGCGCATGTCCGGTCGGTTGGCGATGTGCACACGACCCACGTCAAACGAAATACGTTGAACTCTGCAACTTTGCCATTTCTTCCTATGCATGGGAATGCTTAATGAAATGTGTGCCAGAATCGGATAGAATATCGTAATCAACGCGCGTAGAAGTAACTAATTATATTGGCGTCTAGCTGAAAGGCCGAGTGCTAGTAACGCGACACGGTGATAAGCAACGGAGCTAGCAAGCAACCATTTCTCAACTGCTCTACAGTCACGTGTTGACCCGGTCTTAAGTCGAGAAGCTAGCAGGTCTAAGGTTAAAAGCTATAATCTAGGCGAGACCGCGGCAAGCTCATGTGCTTGCTGATAATCTACTCAAACAACCAGCCAGACAGTGAAAACTGCTTGACGAATTTGTGCACATTTGTAAGTTTGTCAACGACTGTTAAAAGATGTCTTTTCTCCACATGCTTGTACTCATCGTCGCGCTGCTTCCATCACCAGAAGCAAGCACTTGTGCTGAGAAGCACTGCACGGAAAGACGAAATGGTGAACTACCACTCTGAATCAACTCGGTCTAGCTCGAGCTGCTAACTGAAGCTGCTTCACGAATTTATAGAGGTTCCAGCTGCAGATGAGAGCGCGATTAACATTAAAGCACCGTGGCGTTTGTCAGCGTATAGCGCCTATCGACTGACTCCGGCATTGCATGATCTTCTCAATGTGCAAGTGAATGTGGAGTTGCAAGCTTTCTACACCTACCTGTCAATGGTGACTTCTGATGGAGAAGAGACTACTTATCAATGCCCAACGTGCCAATGTAGCTAGGTATCAACTTGTAGGCAAGCTATTTCAAGCGTGACGATATCGCTTTCCCTGGATTCGCTCAACTTTTTGACCATTCATCTAGCGAAGAGTTGGAGCATGCGCAGAAAATGATGAGCTTCATGAGTGAACGAGGAGCAACGATTTCATTCTCGAATCTCACTTCTCCGTGTGCACTGCTGGTATAACCAAAACCGAGAGTATTTCGCATCTCCACTTCTTGTCGAGTTTATTAAAACGGCTGTAGGAAGACGTGAAAGAAGCGATTGCCGATGCATCGCCTCTGCTTGAGCGTGCTGAGAAATGCACATACATTGAAGCGAAAGTCGAAAGAACGCCCAAAGAAATCAACGGGCAGACCTTCGAACTCTGCGGTTGGAGAGATCCCCTCACGGGTGCCCAGACGAGGGATAGTTGTGTCTATGTGTCTGACATCAGCTGTGTATAAATTAATACACTCTTCCTCTTGCAGCCACCATCGCAGCACGTCACTTGGAATTCTATGTGTACGATCATATCAAGACGCTGTTCAGCAGTGCTGAGAATTTGAAGGATGCAAATGTTAGCCGAATATGTCCTATTAGCGCATCAAGGTTGCATAATTGATAATCTGTTTTTTGCCGATTTTAGCTCCAAAGCTTTCTTGAACCCTTTCTGGAAGAGCAGACAAAGTCGATTAAAGATCTCTCGGATTTGATCACGAAACTGCGTCGAGTTGAAGCTTGTGTGGGATACTATTTGGTCGATCGCGAACTCGCTGACAGCTACACGAAGCATACGCGAAAAGCATAGCTGCTTTCTGATGGCAACAATGTTGAAATATTGAAATACATAATTGCTTCATACTGAAGCTTCATAATAAAACTTCGTCAAAAACGTCGGCTTCCAAATAAACGCTTTACTTGAGTCCCAAAGGTCCGTCAAAAAGTCGACAGAAGCCGTCTTGTTTAGACTGCATACGTTGTTCTATATGGAAACGGAAGGCGCGTGGCTAGGCGTTACGCAATGTTTCATTGTTTAAAGCTCAACTCTCCCATTGCTATCGATAGCCTCCATAGATTTCCTGTCGACTTTTTTCCGGACGCTTTAGTTTTTTGGTTAAACATTCTCGTAGACTGCGTGATACATTTCAAAGTAGTGGACTACGTGAACGCGGTGGAAGGTTACTATTGGCAAATATTTCGTTTCATAAAAGCTATCTAACTCTAACATCTGGAAGCGCGTCGGAATTGAATTGTAAGGAGACGTGTGACGTGAGATTACGAATGTCCGCGAATTTCTGTCATTCATAAGCACTTCTTCATGCACGCTTGTTATGCACAAGTCCAGCACTGTCTGACATCTTATTCTGGCACGCCAAAGCGCAATTTGAACAATAATGATCAAAGTTTATGTGAATTGGACCAGGTTAATCCATTATTATGCATGGCTGATGTTTGCCTAGTGTCTCGCTGGATTGATTCCTATCCCGGGTCGAATTTCGAAGACGACACTCTAAGTTTATTGGTTTGTTGGCCGTCGTGCAACACGCGCAGTGAACAAATCGCAACAATTTTATGATTATGTAGAACGCATAAATTCATCGGAGGACACGAAACCTACTAGAGATGAACACAATTCGTCGGCGAAGAAAAAACACGAGCATAAAAAGTACAAAAACGACCGCCTAGTGAAAGGATCACAAGGGCGATCGATGCAGCCACTAGTCGGTCTATATGCATACGCACAATACACACGACATGCGTTTGCACGCGTAATGTTGTACAATCCGCAGAAAACTGACTGGAAGTTTCGAGCTTCGTCATAATCGGCTCTCCGCAAAGCCTTAACAGAAGTAGAACGGGAAGCAACGTTCCTAGCTTTTTCGACCACCACCATATGCCTTTGTCGGATTAGGATTGTCGATGAAGAACACTCCGCCATCGCTCGCGCAGTAGGTCGGGCACACACCCTTCTCTCCTGGTGGACCTAGAGACAGGAGGACAGAAATTTCACGTCATTCCAGCCGAGAATAACCGCGGAGCTTTGCATAATATTCCAAAACGGACGTGACATACCCGGTGGACCTGGAACACCTGGTGGACCTGAAATTTTATAGAACATGAATGAGATAAGCAAAGAAAGTAGTGTCACTCATGCTGACGAGCTAACCTGGCTCTCCGTTTGTACCCGGTTGACCCTAAAATTGTTTACAATGATAGTCTCCAGCAGTTCAGTTAGGCAGTACATACGCACATACCTATAATTACGGAAAATTACGTAAAATAAACTTACTGGAGGGCCTGGATCACCCTTTGGACCTGGCGGTCCTCCCGGACCTAAATTGGAGCACAAGGCTGTAAAAAATTGAACATAGATTACTATGTAATCTTTACCGTCTTTGCCGGAAACGCCCGGCGGACCCGGAGGGCCTAAAAATTTACGCATGAAACGGGTTACACACTAAAAGCCAATTACTGATAGTTGGTTGCATGGATATGATCTGTCACCTGGAGGTCCGGGATCACCCTATAACGAAGCAACCATTTGGAAAACACCACAGAATTGACTAAAGTCGTGTCCTACCGGTTCTCCTGGATCGCCCGGAATCGTTGGTTCAGCTAGAAATAAGATGCTTGTTAAAACTCTTGTCCCAGCATAATGTCTTGTCCCGTTTTAATACCTTGCGGTGTGGGTCCCGGATCACCCTGAAAGTCGAGTGGCACATCAAAGACGAATGCAAATAAATGAGTACAAACTTCTTGTTCGACTTACTGGAGGTCCATCTTGACCAGGCTGGCCTGAAATGAATTTGGCGCATAATATATTATGACACATAGTGTACTACTGTACTGCAGCTATTGCACCGACAGTATGCGCACAGAAGTTTACAAACGTACCCGGCGGTCCCTAATAAAATAAGAAACAATGCTTTAGAACATAAATTCTTTGAGGCTGTCACAACGTTACAAATTAGAGCATTGTATCTTACTGGAGGTCCTCGAGATCCCTGAAAACAGAAAATTTACATTTTACGAACTTGGACTTTCAAAATAGGTTCCAACGAAAAAGAGCCTACCGGTTCTCCTGGTGGACCATTCTTTCCGGGTTGACCAGGCTGTCCCTAAAGTGGCTCTCGTGCACTTGAATACTCAAAAATTAGGTAGTACGCAATGGTTGAGTGACTTACAGGCGGTCCCGGATCGCCCTAAAAGGAAGAGCAAGTTTGTGCGTTTGAGCGGAAGAAAAATGGTCTCAAAATTGCAGCTTACCGGTGGTCCTTGAGGCCCTGGTGGACCCTAGAACACAAGTCAAGCTATGAGGTAATCGTTGCGTGTGGATAACAAACGAAGGATTGTGTGTGAGTTACTAACCGGAGGGCCTACTGGACAAGGCTTGCATAAAGCTGTCGGTGGTGTTGTACACTGACCAGGAGGTGGCATTCCAGGCATGCCTACATGAAGCACTTCGTCGGATTGTTAAATTTAAATGTATCTGGCGACTTCTTGCACGAACCTGGCATTCCAGGCATCCCTGGCTTTCCATTTTCGCCTGAAATTAATTCCATGAAATTATGAGCCTCGTTGATTTTTCACTGACATTAACGTTTTGTCATACCATTTTTCCCTGGCGGACCAGGCGGACCCTAAACATGTTAGTGTGTACGAATAATCATTGTCACAAAGTGCCGAATAAATTTCGAGAGTCAACTGAACTAACCGGTAGACCAGGCGAGCAACTGCATCCGGGACCGCAAGAGCCCGTCACAGCGCCAGCGGTCGGAAACGGAGCACCGTAGCCGCCAGTTGGAGTTGGTAGCGGCGCGCCATAGCCTGTCGGAAGCGGCGGTGCCGGTGCACCATACGGTACTTGTCTCACAGTTCGATTGTGCTGAGGATGAGCATCTTGAGCAAATTGATGCAAATTCCGCAAAGAGTTCACCTCTTGCCAAATATCCTTTGCGGATTCCTTTCAAGCAGCAGAAGTCCAAGTTTATGACGACGTAAGCATTGCAGTGACGCTCTCGTCAGTTTTTTTACATAATTTTGCTTACTCTGCAAAAATCTAAGTCGTTTTGGGTCCTCTGCTGCAAATGCGAGGCGTAACTGTACGCCATGGGCACTGTAACGGCCACAGACAGCACCGCGACGATGCTAAAGACGATCGCCGAGAAGGCTGTAAGCCTGTAGGCTTTCTCGCGGAGATCGTTGAGCGTTGACGACGTAGCTGCATCGTTCTCTGACGTCGTCGATAATGTGTCCATGATGATTTTCGCACGTTCTGACAGGCAAGCAGCTAGCTATAGCGGCATTCGAAAGGCCAGTCAGTCGCCATTAGACAGCGTTCGTTAGTGGGACGCCCATTTGGAATGAGGATACTTTATTGGTGTCGAACAACAAGACTCCACGCAACTACACGTCCGTCAGTCTTCCTCCGTCGGCACGGTCGGTGCTGCACGACGATCGTGGTCGATGTGCATCTTTTTCATGCATGGCATACGTCCACGACACTGTGACCTCCTTGTTACTGTAATCACTATACGAGGAGTTTGAATTTAGTACCACTTTCTTTCGGCTGCGCATCGGTGCATCGGCGCATGCATGCACAATCCTCATCCCTCCAAGTATTACGGCGATGCTCTCTTTCATGACGCGACGCCATATCCTCGCTCGACTCGAGAGGAAATTCGACAAGTGCGATGAAGTGGGAAGTCCTAGATCTTCTCCCTCCCGAGGAGCAGTCAAAGTCAAGTGAAAACTATTTCAACTCCACTGCATGCCTCGTCGTTGCTGAGCCACGACGCAGATGCGCGAAATTAAGGTGACGCAAGCATAGATAAGTGCTGTCCTCTATTGGGTACCCACCGGTACGTATCCACATGCAGTACACGATACCCTACCTCCTGCCGTCTTTCTTATGATCGTCCATCTCATCCACGTTTGTTTGTCGTCGTGGGATCGCCGCCGATGCGAACAATTTGCGCGCCAGCATAAAATACGATCATACATGAATTTTCGCCCCACTTTATGTTATACTGTTTTTATAGCCGCTTACGTGGCTCTTAACAAGGCGGGTGGGTTGCTCAATCCCCGAGACCCTTCTGCACGTTTGTTGAAGGCGTCGAACTCTCTTCTCTAGAGTCCGGCTAGGGGGACCGTACATTTATGACGTCACGTAAAAAGTGCGATTTTTGGACCCCCCTCCCCTCATCACGGAACGTCACAGTGTCTCATCCCCTCTCCCAAGTGACGTCACTTTTGGGCCCACCCCGGTGGCAAAAAATGGCCATTATTTCTTGGAACTGTAAACACGTTGAGATCTCTATTCGTCTGTGGGTCTTCAACGTTCTGTGGTTTCTTCGCATTCGTTTTTCCCATCGCAAAAATGCTAGGAACTAGAATAGCGCTTGTGTACACTGTCGTGCAGGAACACTATAGGTTGCATACAATGTTTCGTCGCATACTGTATGTATTCATGAAAATCGAAAAACCGCCAAAAGTTTAATGGAAACTGCTCCTCTATAGCAACTTGGTGTACCTGACGTCACTTTCGGCCAGACCCCTCACCCCCCCCCGTAGTCACGAATCGTCACTTTTTCGCGCACCCCAACCCACCTCTAAACCGTGACGCCATTAATGTACGGCACCAAGGGTGACCCTGGCTTTTATCCGAATTGAAACCCAAAATTCCAATTTTAACAGGAATCGCATCGCACGAAAAAACGACTAACGGGATCAGCGCAACACTACGTAAACGTGGATCAAAAATGCCTCGCCGTCGTTTTCCACTTATAGCCCCTAATTTCTGCGCTACAAAATTGCATGCAAAACTCATCCTGCGAACGTGCACCATCACTGTGTTCAGCGCTGGTAGCAGGGGCACAAATTGGAGTAACACGTCTCAGGGGACGTGCATATGTGACGGGATGTCGGGATGGATGGGGGTGCTCAATCATTTCCCCCACTTAGCTTTCCTCACCATTATGTAATATATGGAATTATGGTATAGTACATGAATATTGCGTAACAAATATTGCGTCATACAGCGCATATGCATGTTATATTATGCATGTTATATTATGCAATATTTATTACGTAACATTCATGTAATATATCATAATCCATATACTGCATAATGGGGAGCGAAGTGAGGGAAACGATTGTAATTCGGGTGGGGGTGTCCGGTATAAAAGTGACGCTTGGTATAAAAGCCAGTCGACCTATGCTTTTGTGTCATAAGAACTGATGTAGGGAGTGATCCAAAAGGTCAACTTCTCACGTGACATCACTTGTGTATTACGCCTCTTGTTCAGAAAAGATCAAAACGAGGTGAGCGTGCGTGGAAAAGTACTGCATAACTGTACTTTGTATAAAACATCAGCTGGATATGATAGTCGCAATGCAAGAGTGATTTCACAAGCTTGCAGACACTTTCCGGTGCGAGACTGGCTAAAGAGTGTCCTGACTATCTTCCCTTCGTAGTGTACGGAACATTTCACACGAAACATTGCAGCTTCGTGAAACCTTGGACTAGTAGTTAGCTTTGAGACAGAGTGACAGCATCACAATTCTCATTCTATGTATTCTCGTCATAAAAGTTAGGTAATCTCCGTGCACTTAAGTCTCGCGTTCAAGTTCGCGTCTATAAAACGAAGCAATTTGACGTTATCGCGTGATGATTGAAATTGCACCTCAAACAACGATCTAATGTCTTGCTGAGTACTTTCAGTTCACGAGTTTCGCACAAAAAACGACGCAAACAAGTCGGACTAATTTTTGCCCAAATTGGTAACAACTAATGTCTGCGCGACCCCGTGCCACGTGAGTGAGGGAGGAGGAGATGATCGTGAACTGCGATGATTACGCACTGAAATACCTTAACATAGGTGTGCCAATCACGTCTGTTTTTCGGGCGTCTTAAAAAGATCGCCCATTGACACTGTTCAGCTAAGTGGCAGTATACACGGACGCATCAATTGATCGTCAACGAGAGGTGTCGCGAAAACGAGGACGTCCTCTAGACTGCGCCGACGTTCCTCCAGGACGACGAAGACGTCTTCCAGTTTAGTTTGGAGATGAAATTGAATAGTCTCATGGCTTCTAAAGACGAGTTGCCATCGCTTTTTGCACTTCAACCCTCGAAGCGATGCTCGATGAGGAAAGTCGCGTTCTTCGCCGTCGTCTTTAGCACCGTCTCGGTCTTTTCCGCCATCGCAGCGTGTGGTATTCTCTTCGGCTACATTCAGATAGCCAGCTCGTACTTGGAGCAGGAGACTGAATACTGCAAGGTTTGCGGATGGCATCACAACGCGTTGAATGTCATAGTTCTAAATATGCGACAAATTACTCGTAGATTCGAACCCGCGATGTGTACAGGGAACTCGTCCAGCTTCAGGCGATGGCTTCTGGCGTTGTCGCCAGTAGTCGACACCGTGATCTAAGGCAGTCACCGTTCGGCGATGGTGGTTACGGCGGAGCACCGCCGCTTCAGCCATCGTATGGAGCTCAGCAGCCGATCGTTCCGAGTAGTGGAGGATGTAAGAAACAAATTGAGCCGTTATGTTGACCACCATATACATCAGCTTGTGGACAGCTTAGCAAGTGAGAGTAGCGAGCTCCCTATTGATTCAAATGCTTCAATGCCTTTACAGGCTGCTGTCAGGGACCTCCTGGAGCGCCCGGAGCACCAGGTTGGTGCTTGCACTGGAGAGGCAACTAGCTGACTGACTATGAACGCGTTAACTTTATCTTTAGGATCGGTGGGAAGGCCAGGTTTAGTAGCACTCATTATCGTCTGTTTCATGCCCTGATACCGGTGCATTTTATGGTAGGCCGGGATGGTCAACTCGGCAAGCCAGGTGAGTGACGCACACTGTCGACTGACTGTTCGTTGGCTAATAATGATTTGAATACTCTAGGCCAGCCAGGTCGTGATGGAAAAACTTTTGGTTAGTATAGCACTATCTTTAATAGAGGACGTGTGCACATATGACGTCATGTCAAAAAGTTGACTTTATTCTTTCTCCACCTCGTCGTTTCTTATAAAGCAGAAACATAGTCTATCTTTTACGCATAACGTCAGCTTCGCGCCAGGCCTTTTTGGACTGACGTCATATATGCATGTTCTCAACTGCTTAACAACTGTCCATATTGAGGTCACCGGCATCCGCTTTAATTTTTAGCAACTCCACCTCCGAAACCGCCTTGCCAGAAATGCGCGCCCTCAAACCCGGGTTTACCAGGCAAACCAGGAACAAAGGTTGACACGAAAATACCGATACGAGTAGCAAGTACTACAGTGAAGAGCTTAATTGTAGGGCGTGCTTGGCCTTCCAGGAGGTAAGTCGCAAGAGAGGATCTACATTCTCATGTGCGTGCATGCATATTAATTAAATCCTTTCTGATCTTCACAGACAACGGTACCGATGGGATTGACGGTAAGCTGCTGTAATACACAGTCTGCTTCCGGGTGAGCTTGATTTGAAAGTAATGTTTATTCTTAGGACGAACAGGACACACTGGACCGCCTGGACCACAAGTAAGGGAGCGGACCATTGCCAAGCCTTGTCTGCTCAGCTGTGCGGCTATATTTTCGGCTTGGCTTTAGGGTCCCGCCGGCAGTAATGGCGTTCCAGGTATCGTGTAATCGCATTCATTCATAAATGTCATGCTTCGAGCATCTTTGCTTTTGCGTTCCATTGGCAGGTTCAAAGGGTCAACCAGGAGCTCCAGGTTTGAGTCAAATTTGCTTTTATAAAATAAGTACAAGCTGGGTATTCTATGTGTAAGTTCGTCTTTCTTTCTATCAGGAGAGAAGACGAATTCGGGTCCACTCGGCCCGCCTGGCCCTACCGGTAAGCTAATAAGTGCCCACATATCTAATCAAGTGATTCTAACTATTGTTCGCTTCTAGGTTTGCCGGGTAAGTGTTGGCTCCTACTTCGCTGTTTGGGGCCATGCATTTATGACGTCACGGTTTGAGGGGGGAGGGCCGAAAGTGATTTTATGTGTTATAAGTATCCAAAAACCCGTGGCGTATGAGTGAGGGGGGTCCGAAAATTCGAATTTTTACGTGAAGTCATAAATGTATCCTTAACTACCCTTAGCAGCTGTAGCTCCAAATTACCCCTATATCGTCAAAATATCTGCCAGGTAACCCCGGAAATCCGGGAACGCCCGGTGTGGAAGGAAAGCCAACAACTCAGCGTGGTGCTTCTGGTATGAAAATACTATACAATACGCCGTTGTGGTTTTCGTACATGTAATAATCAGAGAGATCTTTAGGTCCGCCCGGTGATCCTGGTCAAAGGGTAGGTCGAGTAAACGTGTTGCAATTTGACACACAAATGCTGATGAAAGTTTTGGTTTAGGGTATTGATGGAACGCCTGGAACGACGGTGAGCATGCACGTGCATAGTCCCTGCATTTCACCGCATCTAGGGGTCATCCTTTAATGACATCACCTGCCTGGGTGGATGGGTGGGTGAAGAAATTTTGCACAGGAAGTGACGCTACGTGTGAAAGACAGCCTGTGTTTATGTTAAGGCCAGTGACGAAGGTGGGTGGGTCTAAAATTTTGAATTTTTAAGTGACGTCATTCATTACTGACGTCACTTAAAAATTTTGAATTTTTAAGTGACGTCAGTAATGAATGACCCCCTACTACGCAGTGCTATTTTCAGGGTCCACCCGGACTGAAGGGCCCGAATGGTCCTCGCGGAAGCTGTAGTCACTGTGAAAAGACGCCACCGAAAACGGCGCCTGGTTACGAGAAAAAGGCGGCAGCTTTAAAAAATCGCTGACATTATACGCAAGAACGAGTAGATCTGACAGTCAATTTACGTTCGTTTCCGTGTCACAGTTTTTTTCTTCTTGTACTCCTTCCGAGTGACCTTGAGAGTAGAGATGTTTTTATAAAAGTTTCGCCGATCGTGATGTTACCGTATTTTGCGTAATCAACCGACGTGTACTCAAGTGTCCAGTGAAACGATGTCGGTCGGAGATGAACTACAGCGAGGAGAACGATCGCAATTTGACAAAAATACTTCCGGCTTATGAGATGTAATTCGGGATAAACTAGGAAGAGACGGAGAAAAATACAACGAGAGTTTTTTGCTGCTGTCGTCCTCCATTTTGTTTCTGAAGAAGTAAAGGCTTATCGGAATCTCTTCCATGATTTGACATTTCGTACATTTTAACGAAAATTATGCACAACGGCGACATACGGACTGATATCACTCGCTTCTGTACGAAGCTGGCATGGTTCAGAGTTTATGACTGCTCCTCCTTTTCTGTGCTGTCCCTTCGGGCATTATCAAATCCCAATTGGAAAATGCATGAACTGAAAATGCTACAAGTGACCGACAGAGCCGAAACGCATTCGGCTTTAAATAAAAAACGCGCCAGGCAATTATACGCTGTGCTTTGGAATACCGTGGAGCAGTCTGGAACATATAGTGTTCCACCATTTCGACTCTGGACACACTAAACAATAATGCGCTGTACGTCTGCTAACTTTCGATTTTTTGCGGGGGAGGAAGTCGATGGCTGAACAGTAGGCATCCTTTATGTTGCTCGAATGTAAAAAGACTACAACAGCCGAATATTTTCAACGTTTATAATGCTAGCCTGAAAATCCTATTTCCGCACTCTAGACGATCGCTTTATTTCAATTGGTGTTCGGGAAGAACTCAACTAACTTTATTAACAACGAGACGATGTCGGTAGCTGCAAGAGATTTTCCTCCACCGCCGTCGCCAATCTTCTTCAACGAGCGACTGCGCACTGCAGCTTATCCTATCGTAAGCAGCAACGACAGTCAGCGACGAAAGACCCCAACATCAAAGCAGTCGCCGATGAAAAGAGTTGCGTTCTTCGCGATCGTGTTTAGTGTTTGCACTTCTTTCGCGGCGATTATGACGGTTCCAGGTAGGTCTAGACCTGTAACGCTTAGTTCCTCTCTTCTTGTAAATTCATACCTTGTTCCAATCAATTTCCAGCACTTCTGCAGTACATTCAGTACGTTCAGTCGTATATGGACAGCGAGACTGACTACTGCAAGGTATGATACATACCTTCACTACGATGTCCAAAGACAACAGGGTATTCGCAGTGCTGGTTCTTCCAATACAGATGCGATCGCGATCTTTGTACAAAGAGGTGCTCCAAGTGCAGTCGCTGGTTAGCTCAAGCCAACGCACAACAGTCCATGGTCGTGGGAAGAGGCAGGACGGCTATGCGGTGGCTGTTCCGCCGCAAGCCTCTGGATGTGGTACAGTTGACTCGCTGTAGCGGAATGTTGGAAGAGGTGCAGCAGCTGAACTTTGTGTCTAACGCTTTTAGCTTGCCAAGGTCCGCCAGGTCCTGCAGGCACACCAGGTAGGCTTATTGCGTATGCTAACGTTAGCTGACTAGTAAATGTTAAACGTGCGTTAAAGTTAGCTATGGCTGCTCCTTCAGGTGCAACCGGGCAGGTGGGGCGGCCAGGTCAAGCTGGTAAACCAGGTACGTAGTCACCGTTGCTTCTGGGGATGGTGCGAGGCTACAAGTGAGGCAAATCCAAAACTCACGTGACGTCAGTGTCGCACGCATAAAGGGTAGCTTTTGTCTATTCTAGGAGCACCGGGCAGAGACGGCGCTAATCTGTAAGACCGCTGGCGCGTGATCTTCGTAATTCATATCAACTAACAACTTGACATGTGAACGTTTCATTTTAGTCGGACACCGCCGCCAAAGCCGACATGTCAAAGATGTACTGCTGCCGCAGCCGGTAGGTTCTCAAAGTTTACAGCATTGTTGCGCAGGTGCTTCATCTCACCCTAAAATTGTATCGGTACTTTACAGGCCCAGTTGGCACACAAGGACCGAAAGGACCGAAAGGTATAATGGATCGGATGTAATGGGATCAGGCAAACTAGCTAACGATAACTGATTGCTTTATATACTGTAGGCGATCCCGGCGATGATGGTCGGCCAGCAACTGACGGTACTGTTGATGCCTTTATGTACACGTTCAAAAATGCACGTGATGTGAAAGCAAAATCAGCGTGTGTGCTCATCAGTAGGAGTGAGGATTCGCTTAGTCCTTAGTATCATGAAGTCGGTTGCGTGCATGGCGCGTACAAATTGCAAGCTATTAAATATTGCAGGCTATAAAGGACATCCAGGACCGCCCGGCCCTCCGGTGAGTGTTTACGGTTCTATAATACAGGGTATGTGGTGTATGAGTTTTGCAACCTTTGTTTTCTACCCAGGGACCTGTTGGCACTGCAGGCGTTCCAGGAAAGAAAGGTTAGTTTCACGAACAGTTGGAAACAAGGGCGGCGAAGTGTATACATTGCTAAAGTATAAAGATAATTGTCTTTCAGGTCCACCAGGCGATCCAGGAAGAACGGAGAATAGAGCACCACCGGGCCAGTCTGGACCTCCTGGATCAATAGGTATACGTGCAGCATGTGCACATACTATTCGCGAAGATGTTGAATACTGAGGTTATTAGATAGTACGTGTTTCTGATGCTCTACTGTGTACGTTTAAGGAAACCCTGGCGTTCCTGGGCCACCTGGTCTCGGTAAGTAGTTCACGGAACTACTATTGTAGTGGAGTCCGTAGGTGATTTTGCATTTAAGACATGGATATTTCGTTTTGTGGATTCAGTACATGCGTGACATACGTACGGTGTATGTACGGTTTACTTCATATCACTACCCTCGCTGTTGAAGCTACTCGACGGCGCGCGGTGTACATGCGTGCGCAATACGTATGACTGTATGTTGTACATATACGTGCTGTACATGTACGTATGGTGCACATACATAGGCTAGCATACGTACGTAGCGTAAGCGTACGTATATACGT
>JAQGBB010000867.1:0-16045 GCA_034691745.1 Prismatolaimus dolichurus
AGTATTATAATGCACAGTGCCTTGCTGTCTTGCCTTACTTATGAACTCCGTCTGTCACAAGTTCAGAAACAACTGTTGGTTGAACTTTAAAATTTTTTAGTTATTCCACATAAACATGTCAACAATAATTGTATAAATAATAAAGAACATTAATATTAATAATACATATATCGAAATAAATTTTACGGGTAGTTTACGCAATGACATTCGCAGTGCAAAATAGGTTTACATATAGCTTACGATTGGACAGGGGTCACAGTGAAAATCTCGTCCGGGCTGATGGGTTAAATCGGATTCGCATTTCTCCATGGATACTGCAGTTGCCAAATTGATCTCAGAGGTCCTGAACAGATTTGAAACGGGCTTTCCAACGACGTGTGAGTCTTTGTGCAATTCGCGCTTTCCATGCCTGTGGTAATCGCGCATGTGGTAAAAGTGTCTATAATTCGACTCTTGGGGTCGATTTCCTGTGCGCGCTAGAAGCAGTGGATCCGTTCGGTTTCAGCGGTTTTAGACTTCTTGCATAAACTCCTCTCCATGTTCTCTCCAAAGTTTTTTCTTTCTCTGGAAAAATTTCGAGATCCAGCTTTGGCGTTTTTGGCAATTTTGAGGTTTTCGAGTAAGACCTCAACTTTTTTCAGGATTGGGTGAGTGAAATGAGGAGACAGTTACAGATTCTGAAAGTCGAGACGAAGGGCGCTCACTTGAGTTCTCGCACAGCGTTAGGTATTTTCTCTGCCGCGTACACGACGCTTCCAAGTATACTCTAATTCTTATAATTAGGGCGCAGATTCTAATACACGCGCATCTTTAATGAACGCGCAGAGGTCCACGGATCAGGGGAAAACTTTAATAAACGGGCACCCCCTGGAGGCTCCGAAATAATAAACGTGCAGCGCGATAATCAGAAGAAACAAAGTAGAGTCCATAATTAGCGACCCCTACCCTACATGAAATAAAACCCAATACACGTACGACCTAATAAGACGAACTTAATTTGTGTAAAAAGCTGGTAATATAATTCAGTCATACGATAATTAGTTGAAGCATAAACATAGTATGTACACAGCTTCGAATAAAACCCAAAATATAGGAATTGTGAAGGACCAACACACAAATTAGAAAGGGCGCCAAAACGGATACCTTATAGCAGAGCAAGCACTCGACGTCAACAAGCGGGTAAGATCGACTAACCATATGTCTTACGTTTCATAATGTTTTGTCTGCATGCATATACAGCAGGACGAATATTTTGGCTGGAGGCGCCGGAGTGATTTCAGAGACAGAGAATTTTTCAGAGCTGATTCGTCCATCGTTGAAAATGCCTCTTGCCGAATTAGAAGAAAGCAGTGACGTACGGAGTCTCTTTCTAGTAGAAACTCATGTCTTACACGATTGGCACGAAAGAATCTTCACTACGGATGACGTATCGTTCAGAACCGTTCAACATTTTGTCAGTTACAATCTAGCGCTTAAACTAGCCTGGAAGTTCGGCTGGTTTTTGCAAAAGACTTCGCTGAAGCCGATTCTATCCTCGAAAACATCGGACGAATGCTGCGAGGTATGCAGCTATCCGCATTTGGCTGTTCATATGTTGGAAGTAAATAGATGTCTCTGTTATGAGCAATTACTTTGTGGTTTAGCGCACGAACGAGCTTATCGCGTCGTTCAGTGGCAGCGGGCAGCCTGTGGAGCAAAGCGACATCGAGAGACACATCGAACCGTTACTTTATCATGCTTATCGCTTGAAGCTCGCTGCGTGGCCGGACATTCGACAAGCCTTACGGGCGACCGGTTCGGATGTTATCGTGAGGCTGCGTCAGAAAACGTCCGAGTGCCGTCAACAGCCATATCTGAATTGGGAAGACGTTGTGTCGGCTGACCCCGCAAAAGACGGTGACGAGGCTGGCCTAAACCTCGTTGGGAAAGTACTTACCGATCTTCGCGCTGTTCTTGGTGCGTAAAATTTCAAAGCATTTTCGACAGAAACTGCAATACCATACGCCTTTCTACGGACCTCTATCGCTCTTTTTTTTAAAGGGTTTGCAAACGAAGAGTCTGCTGTCGCCGCCGTTCCTCTTCGTGCGTCTGACTTGCTCAAAGGCGTTGAACTGTCAGGTATGCGTGCAGTGCAGTTCGACATTCAGTTGTGTAAAATTAGTTAACTAGGGTGTACTTACATGCACAAACGTTAGATATTTCCGTTTATCGCTTAGCTTTTGCCTCATTAATTAGTTCATAGTTTTGTTCGTCGTAGCAGAGCTTAATTAGTATAGTCGCATGAACTGGCCAGCGTAGTGTACATGTAATACACGCATACTGTACGTTTTCTGTATACCTGTCTTCAAACTTCCTCGTCGCTATACATCCAGGCTGCACCTTCGTCAACGAAGTCTGCCCCGAGCTTCGCCTCCGCGATCGCAGCTGCACATTTCTCGTCAACTGTTCTTTCGACACCCCATCTGCATCGGGACTTTACTCCTCAACTTCCACTACCGCAAATGGCTCGTTCTGCAGCGTCGATCGATACGGTTCATTACTCGAATGCTGCATCGTCCAACTCCTCGAATGGCTTGGCGTCTACGACGGACCTTTCGAGGACAATAGTGCACCCCTACACAAATTGCGTCTTCGTGGTGACGATGAGAGACTAGTCGAGTTCGCTCAAGCCGTCGTCGCCAAGTACGCAGCTGATAGCGACTTCGGTGCACCCTTTATGGCCCGAGTCAAGCGCTGGAAGTGTGAACGTCTTCCATCCCTCCTACTCGAAGCAACTCGCCAGAAATTCGCCGCGAGTATCGCCTGCGAACAACGCTTGTTCGCCACTGGGTGGACACTCTTGCTCTCATGTGCACCATCAAAGGCAAATGACGGGGGTTTCTCATTGGGTGTTGAACTCTGTGGAGAAACCACGCAGACGGACGAAGAAGGAATTGTCGAACGAGTTTTGAGGCTCGCTGGCCAACAGAGTTCATTGGAAGTACTCGCTGAACGGCTTGCGGCGGAGATGGTGCGAGGCGATACAGAGGCGGCGATGGGGGATGACACTCGGGCGTGGTCAAGGATTGGTGGTAGTAATCTCTTTGGATCGATTCTCATGCGTGTGCGGGAAGACTTGCGGGTCAGGCGGGCGCAGGAACAACTTGCTCGAGGTGAGCATATTGATACAGAACGTACAGTACATTATGTGTTTTGTGTATTGTAGTCGTGCTGTTTTGCGAGTTGTGCATTGGCCGGGTGAGATTGGGAGAGGCTGAAAAGCGAGCGTAAGCTAGGTTGACAGGGGCCTATGCGGTTTGCTGACAGACATCATGCACTGTTAGCCACACGAAGAAATTCGAGCTTCAATCAGGTAGTTTTCCTAATTTCATTTGAAATTGGAACGACTGTCGTACCCTTTCAAGGCCTTGGTCATCGCGACTGGCTGACTCTTTGTTTCACCACGTACTGCAGGGCGCACCGGGCGTGCACCCGGGAATTAGTTTGGCGAGGGAGAGAAAAATAAATTTAAATGAAATTTTTGTCGAAATTTCTATCCGCAACCGATGCCAGTTTGTATTCCGTTTCGCTCTTCTATGTCCCTCTGTTGAGTTATAGGCCTCCCCCGCATTAGAAGTTCGCAACGCTGCTGTACTGTATAAAAAGTACATGTTGCATTTTTTTCTTTTAGAGCAGCTTCTTCACGAGCTTGCAGAAACTGCAGTACGCACGGAGCTTATTCGACTCTCTTTTCGCTCTACCACTAGACATGACGACGACATGTCGACATGTGCGTCTGTCCTCGAACAAATTATCAACACGGTATGCACTACGTTTCAAAGCGATACCGTGCACGCCACCGATGAGAATTCCGCCAGTGCTGCAGTGAATAAACTTCTCTTGGTCGGCGTGGACAAGGCGGCAAGAAGGATCAAAATTCGTCCCCGCGAGGATGGAAAGAAACGTGCCCCATTGAGGACAACAAACATCAACGTCAGTCCTGCACCCCCTGCACAGAGAATCTCTCCGACAGGTACAACGAAGCAGACTACATCACGTCCGAGAGAAAAGAGTCGACCACCGCCCGTCGACAGTGTGGTGTTTGAGAAATTAGTTTTTCCAACAGAGTTGCTCTCGGCGGTGAGCTCACATGCGAACGGTAACGAGAAGGAGAAGGGGCCGCCTCTGTCTCCGCTCGTCGTTGACCTCGAGGAACCTCCTGTTCAAACAAAAGAGCAGTCTACAAATGAGTCAAGTACTTCGTCTTTGGTTGACGAGAATATGCGACGAAAACTGAGTGCTCTCGAACGACTTCGGGCAATGAAGTTCGGCAGTAAGATCCCCATTGCGGCGAGCAATTTTACCGTGAAACTCCCGGCGCAGCGACAGCAAACGGCGACCGCGAATGATGCACCCACTGCTGGCTCTCCTGCATCACCGTCCGTCGGTGCGCGGCGTGGTCATCGAGGGAGTGTCAGTGGCGGCAATGAGAAGTGGGTTGCGTTGCCGATTGCGCGAGAGAAGCTCGAGAGTTTGTCCATTGACGGCGCTGATTTGATCCCTCTCTCGATCAGTCAATTGCACAGTTTGGCGACCATTCTGGAACAGAAACGGGCGTCCGTTGTTGACGAACTTTCGGCGCAGAACGCGAGAGTGAGGTACAGTATTTGCTTGACAGTTGTGCCATGTGTCTATGTACAATACATACGATGGATGTCGCGTCTGTATTTGTCTGCGGGTGGGCTTACTTCTCTTCGGTTTCTAGCACGCTGAAGCAACAGCAAGCGGAAGCAGCTGCACAGGCATTTGAGTTCAACCCTCTTCTCCCACCACCGGTCGGCATGCCGTCAACGTCCCTCATGTACGCACGGGCACCTCGCCCTCTCTTTGGCGATCACCACGGTTGGCCGACCACTGCGCCTCGCCGAAGACCCATGCAAATGCTAGCTGCTCGTTTTCCTCGGGGTGCACCTTTACGCAAACACGAACATCAACGGAGAGGGTAAAGGACTGAAATAGAAGTGGCGGTAATCTGTAGTGTGGCTGTTTTTGTTGTAGTCGTTCCCGTCAGCCGTACGTTGCAGCGTATCGCGATTTGGATGCGGATCATGAGGCGGCAGTCGGAAATGGTGCTGAGCCGACGAATTGAGAGGTCGAGCGCTAATCGTTGACCGTTTTGCGGTGCTCTGCTCATGTTGGCGCTTTAGAGTAGCGATGTTGCAGCTACTAGCACTTGCTTAAAGTAGTCGTGGGCTCTGAACGACGTGGATGTTTGTCGCGTTTTTGTTCTCTGTTCACTTTATACACTTGCACATGTTTTTTGTATTCCTGTCGATGTGCCGTGCACTGTGTCTCACGGTAAATGTGACTTTGTCTACGACGGTCACGGTCGTGCCGTAGATGCGTACTGTATGTTAGTAGGCTGCGCACAAGTCACGTGGTGAAGCCAGTCTGCGAAGCCGCATCAAGTCAGGATTCACTCGGTAAATGCGATGAGCCAGCACGCATGCAAACACGAAGTGCTAGACCGAGCAAGGGAACACCGAGCTTAAAGCGAACATAAAAGCAGCGTCGAACGTGGAAGAGTAAGCAAAACACGATGGAAGAACTGCGTAGGTACAGTACAATACGTATGCACAAGTGACCGGTAACACTGCAACATTGCTGCAAATCGTCACAACTTCGGTCGAGATGCATGTCGAAATACAGAAAACATCAACCTCGTCCACAGAAGCTCGTCTCTCGAATTTCCTCGAACGGCGGCGAGACGATAAAGCAGAGTAGAACAAGCAGCGAAAGCATCGACGACGTAAGCGCGTATGTTAAACGACGATAAGTACTAAAACAAACAAGAAAAACTTGTCCAGCAGACGCAGAGCTGACTGGTAGGTACTACATTACTAACGAAACACCCGAGAGCTTCCGATCCATCCCAAGAAGAAGACAAAGACAATAGAGCGGTTCAAGTTTACCTTGCTTTAGATGCGTAAAGCCTGCAAAGTATCACCAGGACTACATAGATGCAAATGGTTGCGCTCGACGCAAAGTATTTCGATGTTAACTCACGCCAAAATAGAGACAAGAAACGCATCACAACTTGGCTGCTTATATTCTCTATGTAGAGTACGTACGACAAAAGTGGGGCAAATAAAAGTGAGACACGAACGTTCAAAGTAGTAGCGAACACTGAGAAATTTGCCGACACACACCGACACTATTGTTATGACGACCAAAACGGGAGCATAATAGAGAAACGATGACTGGAAAGGCTCGTTGACACCAAGTGAAGCACACTGCTTGAAGATCTCACAAAATATGCATCTCGTTCGAACGATCAGTTGAAGACAACAAGAGCAGATCAGATCGACGACGAAAATTCCTGCCAAGTCTTATTGTTCGTGCACGAAGACAGGGTGAAGCGAGACCGTAGGAAGATCACAGCTGTCCATCATGTAGCACAGGCAGGCGATTAGAGAGCAAGAGCAGAGCGGGCGTGCGACAAACTAAACGCCGACTGTCAATCAGGCAATGTCGGTGCAGCACTGTCGAGCTGTTCGCTAAAACACAAACTCCATCGTCACTCTGCGCCACAACGATTACAGAAGGGACCTATTTTCTACACTAAGAACCATGCACTTATGACGTCACGGTGGAGAGGGTGCCTGGCGGAAACTGACGTTATGTGTGAGGCTTGTTAATGACCCCTTTGTGGTCCAGTACCAGCATGCCACCAAGTCCACTTTTTCCACTAGTGCTATATAACTCAATTACTACACATAAATAGCAAGCGTGTGCGAATGCTAGACGATTAGCCGAGTAGCCCGCCACTACCAGCCACCACGAACAAGAACAAAACAAACGCAATCGAAAAACGAAGAAAACTTACCCTCGAAGAAAGCGAAAGCTGTGATTATCTGGCGATGCGTGTTAAAAAGACAGAATGAAGCCAGTCAGAACTTGAGAACTCCATCACACATACAGTACGTGGTGTTGCGGAAGACGCAAGCTCGAAAGATCGGGATGAGGCAAGGGAAGAGAGAGAGAGAGAACACCCAGCAAATGGAGTGAAAGCCGGCTAGCTTAGTCATCACACATTCTTTGCGTACAGTACAGAACAGAGTGTGTACTAAATACATCGGCTTCTTCCCACAATTATACTGTACGTCAAAACAGTCAACCCTACAATGCGAGCAAACCAGCAAGTGCAGTTAATAAATCTAGCCAGCACTTTTCACATTCGCGTTAGAAACCCCCGCAAACATCAATTCCATCATGTCACTCTGCACATACTCCCCAACCAACTGGGATCACTCCCACTGTAAGGATACAAGTGAATCACCTCTTTGACGACACACCACCGCGTGAAGTCGCTTCTCGTGTCACCACTTCGCGTTGACGAGCAAGAAGCGAACGCGCGGATGAAGAGAAAGCACCGTTTGTAAACGAAGGAAGAGCGCCCGTCGAGGCTAGTTTGAATTGCTGCAAGGCCTGTGAAAGGAAAAGTCAATGACGGTACATTCTATATACTCACAATACATGTTTATATACAGTACATATGTGCGTAATTTATTTTGGTTGTCAGTGCTTCGTACAGTTGTTCCAAAAAATATACACCCACGTACTGTACATTAAATACACGTGTACGCTAGACTTGAATCAAAAATATCATTCAAAGATAGTCCCTAAGACGCGGGGGAAAAATCCTTCATTGATTTTCTGGCCAGAGAAAATATCCATCGACCAGCCCGTCATACCATATTATGAAAGGCAGTAGTGATCAAACGTTCTTCCTGTTCCTGCATAACTCGCAGTCGTTCTTGTTCCTCCTACAAAGCACGTCTCGTCGTTCACAACAAAAAGCGAGCACCGTCGGGATCTGTTAGAGCTGAGCAGCACTCGACCCACTGTGCTGAGAATCATTCAAAAGCGATAAACATACCAAAATCTTCTGAAGTTTCTTCTCCTTTTCTTGCAGTTCTTTCTTCAAGCCCTCGACGTAAGCCTTCGAGTACTGACTGCCAGCGGTAGCACTCGTGTCTGTCGAAGACTGTGCACTGAGTGGTGCCTGACTAAGTTTCTGCTCCAGTGTGCCGATAATCTAAAATCAAAAGTCTGTCACGTCACGAAGGGTGTGAGGGAGCACGCATACCGTTCGAGCCTTCTCCAAGTAGGACTTATACTTGGCCTCCTGTGATCGCATCTCGGACATCTTCCCTTCCAAAGTGGTCTCCAGGGAGGAAATTTGCGCTTCTACAATGACAGATATAAAGTAATGTACAAAAGTCCCCGACAAACGCAACGTCTCTTCCGACAGGGACAACTAGACGATTTGTTCTGACCAAGTCGGTCAAGGTCAATCTGCAGCACTGCAGTACGTACATATTGTCGTGTAAGGAGCTCTTCACAATAAAGAGGGGCGCTCATATGGGGATTGAAAAATTATAATTTTTTGCGGATGAAAAATTGAACCAAAATGACTTTTTACAGCGAAATTCCATCAAAAATGAATAAAAATCGCCAAAATTTCGTCTACTACGCTACGCTAGACATCTGTTAACTAGTTTTCTTGGACAACGGTTGAAACTTTTTCAACAAAAATTTCTATTTCAGAGCGTGTAGCCCTCGACGAGATCTGCCGTCCTTTTTGCGCTCCTAGGTTCCTACCGAGTTATAGACAGCCAAAAGATTTAAGCCCCTCAGCAAAAGTCCTATGAACGCCCCTGGCAAACGACAAATTTCAACTCTAAGCAAACGCCGAACATTGGTCGTCAGAAACGTGACACAATTTCGTCAGAAACTACTATCAAAAGACAGAACTTTGTCAACCTAAAACGCTCTGGACAACGCTTGCAAACTTCTACCCAGTTGTCTCAAACACCGAATACGTAATTTTTCTCCAAACAGCACTGCCAGCTACGCACTGTGTACGTACCCAATGGTCCCAGACTCGGTCCAATTCCCGATCCTCTCTACACTCAGCTACCTGAGCTGATCCCGCCCGCCGTACTATGACAATAACAACATCACGCACTTTTGGCCCGCAAAACCTCTTCCAGCTCTGCCGTGCGGAGTTTCATATGCTTGAGATCTTGCGCAGACGCAGCAGTCGACGAAGACGAAAGCGCCTGTGGAGGCTGTCCGTCGGCTGTTTTAAGTCTATCTTCGAGTTCCATTATTGTTCGATTGGCAGCACTGTGCACAAAACAAAGACGCTCGATCTTGCCATGTACAGCGTGCAAGTAAAATCAAAGCGAAGCACCGCACGCATATATTTATACGCATTGACGCAATGCAATGTACAGTACATTGTACATACAATCAAAATTTCTCTTTTCAAAACAAGCAGTTTGGACAAGTCTTCATTGAATTAAAAAATTTCATATTGATCAGGGCCTGTAGCCCTCACTCCAATTTTCTTACCGACAAAATTTAAGCCCCCAAACTAAGCGGGCCTGACAAGCATCAGTACATGTAACAGCACAATTTCATACATAAACATACCGCAATTCATTCTCAAGCTCGCCTTTGCGTCTCGCAGTATCATCAAGTTGACCTTGCAACAAGATCAATTTCTGATCAGCTGAGCCTCGCAGTAGCGCTACACACATGCAGAGAACTCTAGCAATCATAACTGCACAGATAAACCTCGCTTTTCACATTGCAAAACAAAAAAAACTACAAACTTTTCACTGGGAGCTTTTCGCGAAAAACTTCCCCACCTCACCTAATTGTACTCAAACTGCGTGAAACTGAAAGCTCGAATACTATACTAGTAAGAAAACCTACCATTCTCCGCTTCAAGTCTCGACATCCGTTCGCTAAACACAAACGTCGTATAGAAAGCACAATGTACTATACTTATACGACTCAAGCAATGATTGGTCTTTATACTAAAATGTGCAAACATACGCAAAATCGTGCGAATCGTCAAGAAAACTTTGGTGACTTCTCTGCATCGATGAATCGGCATCACGTGTCGAAAAAGCTAAAACAAGCAGATCAAATGCGACTTTCAACTTTAACCTCAACCCACCCTTTATGTGGAGCCCAACCCTAAACAGTGATCGAAACCCGATCTCCAGAAAGAGGCAATACCAGTCTGACCAGTCCGCATGAATTCGTTATCAAAGGGCGACCATACGATTTTGTTTGAGTTCAAAAAATTTCAACGACTGTGTAGAAACAGAAGCGCGAAACGAATGCTAGATTTGTTAGAGGGTTGCTCTCTCGTCGAGGGTTACAACTTTTGGCGGTGCCCAGAAAAGATCGAAAATTTTCGAGTAAAAACCAAAAATGAACAGTACACATAAACTGTCGATTTTAGCGATTTTTACTCATCTGAAGTCAACTTTTGAGTGTAAAAAAGCTCATTCAACAAAACGCTCAAACTTTTCATTCAACAAATTCTTTTTTTTTCACCCTATGGGGGACGCCCCCGCATGGGCGCCCCTGACTATTATCGCGCTGCGGCACACGCCTCTAGCAGAACACAGCAGGTACGCGACGCAATAGAGACGGAAAACATATAAAAATGAGCGGTATAACAACGAAGGAGTGGCTCGACATTATCTTCTTTGTGTCCGTAATTGTAATGTAATGTACAAAGCAAGCAGGCGAAGTAAGCTAAACACTCACCTTTTTCTCCTCCAGTTTTCATATCCGCCAAGCTAAACGCTTCGGTTGCTTCGCGAAGCAAATCGAGTTCATCAGTTGTTCGTTGTCGCTCTTTGGCAGCAACGTCGAGTAACTCAAGCACCTTCTTATGTTCGTAGTCAGCCTTGTCTGCACGGCTCATCTCTTCATGCACTATAAACAGCAACACGTATTGCAACCGTTTAAAAATAAACAAAAGAATAACACAATAGCATCAACCAATTCATTCTATCGACCCTCTTTGTTTCTCAACTCTCCTCTCTTTTCATTGTGCATCACTGAACGCTTTCCGCATGACAGTATTGGGGGGGGGGGGCGCACATTCGTTACTCCAAGACTCGACTTTATACCTTTCGTTTCAGCTTCAGCGAGCTGCGCTTTGTACGACTCAATCTGCGTGCGCAGAGTAGCCGTCTTTCGCTGCTCCTGAAAAGCAAAACGGACTAGAAACACACTGCTTGATTCCTGAAAACATATAAATACAACACATGGTACCATGAGAAAAACTTCATGCGATATTAATGTACAGTACATACTTGTAGACCAAAACAATTAACACGTCTGCAAGTAATACCTCTTCCAATTCAACAGCAGCTTTGATTAACATCGAATTCTTCTCCGTAAGTGCCTTCACTTGTGCTTTTAAATCCGGAACATCCTCTTAAAAACCGCAGCTACACTGTACAACAATACAGCAAAGATATCGATAAGTAAAACTTTACCAAGCCGCTTCTTAAATGTCTCGACAGTATTCTCGAGTTTCGTTGCAGCATCAGCACGAAACCGTAATTCATCAACCTCGTCTTTGAGTTTGCGGAAGTGCTCGTCCGTTTTGCGAAAGTCATCCGTCTGCAAACAAACAACCATAACAGTTAAGAGTAAGATGCAGTCTTGTTTCAACTCAATCTTACTTTCTGCTTCAACTCTCTGTTCTCCTTCTCGATCTTTTCGACTTTGTTTCGAAGTTGTTCTTTAGCTTTAAATGAAAACGATAGAACTATGTCATTCTATTGGGATTGAAATGTTTGATGTAGCACAACCTGCGTCAGTCTTTTCGAGTTCTTCCTCAAGTTCGCAGATTCGCTGCTGTAACTGCGTCAGTTTTCGACCTGTCGTCGATCTAAGACATAATAATGGCACATGAACTTCAGGCAAAAAAGCAGTGCAATGAAATATGCAAGCACAGAATCTATGTCTGTAAGGTCCTATGCGACAGAACGTCTTTCAGGCAAAGCAAAGGTGAGTAGAACAAATTCGGGTGCCCAATAAACTACACAAGCGGGTAACTAGTCCTAATCGTTACGGAAAAGGTTAGAAAGACGGCATTTTAAGAATGAAGTGTGCGGATGTTAAATCCTTAACCTAAACAAAATAATGAGACTTGCCCTACTGATGCATTAAAAATCTTAACAGTCTGTTGAACATGACTATGACTAATACTAGCAGGGGCCAATATGTCTAGACTTGATTACACACAGTACGCGTTGGAAAGATATTGCGCGCAATGATTAGTATCTCGCACATTGGATACATACGTTGGATCATCCGGATCAGCATGGCGTTCCGTGGCTTCAGAAGTTTTCTTATCGTACAACGCCTGCATGCCTTCCAATCTAGTCGAGTAATCATGCAGAATTTTCTGCGCTGATTCCAGCTCTTTCGCGAGTTCGAATTTCTCCTCTTGTAGTTTCTCGATCTGGCGAAGAAAACGTCCTCTTTCGCTTTCGAATTGAGCGACCAATTCCGATTTCTCTTCCAGCAACTACAGAAAGAACAACGAAATCTCTAGGCTGACAATACGAACACGAGCCAATCTACGTTACTCAAAATCGGTCCATACCCGCTTTCCAAAGGTTGCCGCAAGATTCGCATCTTTCGCGAGTTTGGACTTCTCTTCCTGCAATTTTTCAATCTCGCGCAGAAAGAGTGCTCTTTCAACTTCGGATTGAGCGGCCAGCTCCGCTCTCTCTTCCAGTAACTATAGAAAATTAATTGACGAGCGGATGCAAAGTTTACAATAAACAGACAATCGAAAGCCGCCCATACTCGCTTTACCGATGTGGCCTCTTTCGACGTATTTGATTCGTTTGACGTATCCATGTGATTGTATGGTCCGATGGTGGCAAAACAAGTTGACTGGACCTGAAGCGGTATGCACAAGTGAGCTGAATGTTTTGCGTGACAGAAAACAGTTTGGTACGGCGTACGACTGTATTTAGATGTGTGTGCTGCACACCATAACCCGCTCACAGGCTGGAATAGGCGAACCAACCACAAACACATGACACAAGACAATGTCGAAGGACATAGAAAGGCAGTACGCTTCGCGTTCGGGAGAGCCTAGCGTTATCAGATCGAAACAAGCGAAAACTGGGACAGTGACGGAAGTCAAAAGGGATAAAATTTTCGACGGCCCAAAACAAACATAGAAGGGCAAAACAGATGGTAGATTTGAACTCCCTGCTTCGAGCCTACGAACTGAAACAATTTCAGAATGAACTTTAGAAAAAATATTTTTGTAAAATTACACATTCGGCGCCGAGCGATGCGAGGCGCGAAAACTTAGGGTTTTTCTTACGTTTCATAAATTTATTGGTATCACCGGCGCCGAGCGAAGCGAAGCAAAAAATCCAAAAATTTTCATTTTTTCAAACCTCGATCAATTTTCCCAAAAGTATGAGACAGCTCCTTTGTCTTCTTAGCTACGTAATTATGAATTGAGCCACCAGGTAATTGGGCCATTGTCCGTTGATAAGACTAACGCGTAAATCATCATTGTTGTAAATATGTGCATCTTTTCTTCAGCCTTGCTCTAAGTGGCATCTATTCAAAGCAGAAGCACGAAGCTAAGACTAAACTAAGCAAAAAGTAAGAAGCGTACCAGGTAAATTTAGAAAATTGTAGAGACATTTCCCAGAGTTCTAACCTTACAAGCCTTCTGTCTGGCCTCTTCCTTACCCATACAGTGGTCGTATCTCTTACGGACTACGGTAGTTACAATGCGTACACACTTTTATTATGAAGAAAAAAAAAGAAAGAAATGCAAAATTTGTTGGACTCGGACGGGGTACAAACCCCGTATCTTCCGCATCTTCCGAGTCCAACAAATTTTGCCTCTCTTTCTTTCTTCATAGTATCAGTGGCAGCCCTTAGAAATCTCAATTCCATCTTTTCATACACACTTGATTTGAGAGCGTAATATGTTGCAAGTATAGTTCAGCAGATGGCGCTGCGACTTTGTTCGGTTCCCATCGAAGCCACGCCTTCGCCAGACTCCGATTCGCTGACAGGCAGCCAAGCAGCCCGCGTACCACCAATGACGCTTTCGTTCGGTCGGCCGCTTTCTGTTCAGTCACTTATCAGAAGACGAAATCGGTGGCCACATCCTGCACAGTGAGCGTTTTGCGCCAAGGTTTTAAACACAATTCAACTTTTACGTCTCTCAGATCGAGTTGTTATCAAACTTACTAGCTACGCCATTGTGTGCGCATTTGTCGTTAAGTTACCGTATCGAGTGGTCGAATGCCACAGCAATAATGGCTTGAGGACCTTGCATCATGATCTGATGACGAAGATGGTCTCTCATCGATGTGGCATCAGCAGCTGGCTGACTCGTTATCTTGCCGTTCTCACTATTCGACACGCTTGCATTTTGGCGAGCTTGACTTCTCTTGCTACAGCTTTCAATGACAACGACGATCACTGCTCGTGGCTTGGAAGGTAAACTATGTTTTAGTTGTACGAGTTCTCAATTTAGCTTACAGATGATCCTTGCGATGCGGGTTCAGTTTACTTGCTCATCTTGCGGGTTCGTTTGAACCGGATCCTTGTTTACTACCTACATTTAATAGCCCCAGTAGGAATAGACATGATCGTCAGATGAAGTGGAGCGAAAATTAGTTAATCGGCAGTTCAGCGGTATCACAGCCCACAGCTATTTTTAGCTTGCGGCTAATTCTTCCACTCTCAAGTTATTATGGCATCCTGCCTGGGAGCGCGCAGCGCGTAAAAAAGGACAGCTGACTGGAGACGAAGATTATCCCCTCCCCCTTATCCCCCAGCCAGCAAAGTTAGCGGACGGTGTGAACAACTTGCCCGTGGTAGGCGCCAAATGGCGAACGGTAGGTGGCAAGTTGCCGAGGGAAGGGGTTGAGAATGCGAAGCCCTTTCAGTCAGTTTTTTGTATGTAGATTGTAGCCGTCTGTGTTTCTTTTGCTTCAAAATGTCCCCGCGCGTTTTTTTTGCTATAATGATTGGCAGGATGCACTTCTGGCTGTGTCGGTCCACTTGTTTGGTTGTATTATTGCTTGAGCTACTACCCGAATTGACTACAGAGTTAGCTTAGCTAGAGTCCCCGCATGAGTCAATCTGAGAACAACCGGAGCGAGTTCTCATTAGCGGTCTTCACACCTTCACTTCTCCATGGCCAAGGTGGCATGCAGGCTCCATACCCACATGGAACCAACGGCCGATAGTCCTCCGTTTCATTTGGTCATACCGTCAAATTATACCGACGGTTTCACACGAGCTTTTTCATGAACGCAGCGGGCTCGGATGACGCTAATCCTTGACATCTGTTGTTTAATCGTTCACGACACTATTCTATCGAAGCTCCAACTTTCGGTGACTTTGTCTAGAGCAGGCCAGGTGGTCTAGAGTAACGGACGCCGTGCCGACCGTCGGAGAGGGACGGACGGCGGACGCCGTGCCGACAGGCAGCTGGGTGGGTGCCACAACTGCAGAGCAGAACTGTATCTTCATGCCGTGCCGACAGGCGGCGACTTTTTGTCCACGGCACGGTGGTGATTGTGGCACAATGTGTCCGTTTTTTCTGGCGTGTGGCTAGAAGAAATAACGTGTGCCACCATGATGGTCACGTGCGCAGAAGCCAGCCAGTACGTCATCAAAATTTTAAATTTTCCACCGTCTGTTGTGATGCATTCAAGAATTGTACAGGTTGTTTCCAGCTATAAAAATACTAGCTACCTCCAGGAGACTGGAATTCACCGTGTAACTCATTTCTTTTACAACTTCTTACGTTTGAATGTAACCTGTACACCGGTTCGTCATCGTCCGCCATTCGGTTGGCAGGGGAGCTGGCAGGCAGGGCGACTGATTAGCGGAGCCAGCCGAGAGAGCGAATTCCCGAGAAAGAAGGGGAGAGAATGCCCGACCGAGTGGGGATGAATAAACTGTTGACTTCCCGATTATGACTGATTACCAGGCCTAGATGACACGGTAATAAATTAATGGCGTCGCATTCATTACAGACTTTCTAGGAGGGCGTAGAAATGGAAAATCTACCCAGTCGCAAAAGTGGACAGAGTCCGTTCTTCTGACCGATGAACGAGACGATAAGCTTCCCTTTTAGTAGGACTGCGGTGGGCGAGAAACCAAACAGTCATGTTTGTCT